>APFE030031491.1:139400-151923 GCA_000404065.3 Pinus taeda
TATTATTAAAATTGTATAAGATATAAGATGATTTGAATTTACAATGAGGACCCTGCTTTTATACCTCACCAGGTGACCTTTCGTGAATGGGCATGTCTTTTAGACATGCCTGTTCACTTAATTTAATGACTAATTAACCTAAATAATATTTAATTATTTAATATTTAATATTTATTTTATTTACCTACTTGTTATGAATTATATTCATAACAGACCTCCGACCCCAACGGTATGAATTTTCATTAGTTTAGTTGAGTGATTTTGTTTACTTTTCACGGATACCTTTTGGCATGGATTGGTGGGGGATTTGGTAGAAAGAGTAGGCTAGGTCTGTGCTCTTGTCTCCTCTGCCTGATTTTGTGTTTAGCCTTGTATCCTAGTCTTGTGGGATCTCCTTTACTGGCCACTAGCTTTAGGGTTGGCACTACATGAGAAATCTTGATTTTGGTTGCGTGGTCCCACCTCTCGACACCATATACATCGCCACTTTATGCTCATCTTAATTCCAATCATCACTTTTCCCGTCTTGGTCCACATGGGTCCATTGGGTCCACATTGTTGATTTTGGGTAGCATTGGATGTGCTCTAGCCATGAAAGTTGGTGGAGAGGCTAAGGCACATAAGATATCCAAGACCCAAAAGATGTTTGGAGAAATTCCGCCCAGATGAAGAGTTATTAAAATAGTTAATATTTTTAATGAGTTCCTAAGTCTAAACTTAGGAAAATAAAAATATTAATGTGTATTAATAAAATATGGGTGAGAAAGTTCTAAGTGACGAGGATCAAACCAGTGCTAATCTTAGCCATTGATTAAGGACTTAATCTCGGTCGTTGATTCGTCAACAGGAAAAGTATAAGAGGAGGATTGAGGGTCAGTTGGAGACACACCAAGTGATCAAAGAATTCGATTTTGTGGGGCGAGGTTTGCTGAGGAAATCGAGTTAGTAATTGGAGTTGCAGTGAGGGGTAGTTCAACAAGGGATTTTGATCTGAGGCTAAAGAATACATAGCTGAGAGGCAACACAATGTCGGGAGAGACAGCGTAGGCCCAGAAGGGCTAACATAGAGGTTGTAACACTGACGTAGAGGATGCAGAGGGCTGACGCAGTGAGACACAGAAAATGTAGAGGCTGACACTAGGTCTCAGAGGCAGCACTGGGGAGACTTTGTGGGGTAGACTGGGAGCAGATTAGCAGATTCTGAGCCGGGATAGGGTGACACAACTCCTAGAGGAGTGACATAGTTCCAGAGCAGTGCTTGGAACTACTTTCACTGTCCAGCATAAGGAACAACCAGAGTCGTTGTGGGGTTTGATCATTCATTTGTTGATTTGCTGGAATATCTATCTCTGGATAGAGATACTACTAACGAGGATATTCTCTGTTGGGTGAGCCATTTCTAGCACCCAAGTTATATTCACGAAATCTGCTTCATATGTTGCACCAGCTTTTCTGGATTGGGTTTTTCCAAGGACGATTGCCCAAAAATAACGTTGTCCCTTGTGTTATTGTCTCAGTTTATTTTAGTGCATGATTTGTATATTTGTGAAAGCTGCAATAGTGTTTACTTCGATTATTATGCAATTAAATAATTTGTTAATGTAAAGAACTAGTAGGAGATTATAAACCAATAATTGCAGTAGGGGTTTCTAATGTGTTAGATTCATGAATTTTCACATGGTATCAGAGCGATTGCAGATCATAGGCGACCGAAGACATCAACGGAGAAGTCTAATAATTTGCAGCAGAGAAGCAACTATCCCGAGAGACAATACTCTCCCAGAGCTGAAGAGGCAAGAAGAGGAGTGACACAGAGGCTCATGCAGTGCCTGCGTCAGCATTCTAAGTCAGGAGAGGAAGACGCAGTAGTTGGGAGGAGCCCATGCAGTAGCTGCATCAGCATTCTGAGCCGGGAGAGGAAGACGCAGTCGCTGGGAGGAGCCCACGCAGTAGCTGCACTAGCCATCACGACCAGCACAGAGGCAAAGGAGGGCAGATCAGGCTCACGCTGAACAACGTCATCCTTCTGAGCCAGGAAGGATTGACGCAGTTGGCCGGCAGGAGCAGATTCAGCCCACGTAGAGATTTTGTAGAGCTTGAAGGGCTCCGATTCTTCGAGTTATCAGGGCTAAGGGAGCTGTGTAGATTTTGATTTGTGGAGCTCGTGGGATGTTGTTTCTGTCGGTGTAGAACAATGTCTAAGGAGACTGAATCAAGGTAGAGGGAAGCACTACCTTGACGGATTTCTAGCCAAGAGATCTAGATCTTGGTTGCAGCGCCAAAGGAGGATTGTAGAGGAGTGATTCGACGATTGGA
The DNA here is from genome assembly GCA_000404065.3 of Pinus taeda. Lineage (NCBI taxonomy): Eukaryota > Viridiplantae > Streptophyta > Pinopsida > Pinales > Pinaceae > Pinus > Pinus taeda. Next base: position 141,717 of record APFE030031491.1, read on the forward strand.
CGGAGGATTTCCGAGAGGGAAATCAGGACTCAAAGGGAGTCTACAAAGGAAAAGTAGAGATGACAGTGAACGGATTGAGGGATTATGACAGCTTGGACGGGGCTTCCAATTTTGTCATCTGGAAGGCCAGGATCCTGGTATTCCTGGATAAACAACGCATCAAGGACTATGCCTTGAAAGTAGTAGTTGTCCCAATTGACATTGATGTGAAAATTCTATCACTACAACAACTGATTTATTTTACCTACTTATTTCTCAATAAATTATTTATGAAAACCCTTCACTAAACATTAAAATAAATTTTGCTGCAGATATCACATCATAATACAGAAACAATCACATGCACAAGAATCAACACATCAACACAGATATTTTTGGACAATTGTCCCCAGAAAAACCCAATGTGGGAAAACTGGTGCAACAGAGGAGGATTTTATTATTCATGCATTCCTTAGTACTACTGGGTACCAAATTGGCTTATCCAAAAGAGAAAAAATTCTCCAACACTTCTCCCAGTCTTAGCGTCAGGCTTGCTGGCCTCTGCGCAGCTCCCAGACCCTCTGCGTCAACTCCTGCTGCTCTGCGTCAGCACTGGGGCTCTCTGCATCTCCCACACAGGCCCTCTAGTGATTGCACAGTGTGCTGCCTCTGTTCTTGCCTCTCCAACCCCTGCGTTGGTCTTCTGTTGCTGTTCCCAACTCTTTGTTCCGTACCCGCTGCCTCTCACTGCTCTCCAGACCACTAGTTTGAATTTCTCTTCTAACCCCGCACCAAAAATTGAACTTACTGGTCTCCCTCAGTGTGTTCTCCAACTGACCCTCGAGCCTCTTATACTTTTGCTATTGGTCCTTCAACGACCGAGATTAAATATCTAATTAATTACTAAGATTAGATTTCGCTTGATCCATGACTTTTGGAACCTTCTAACCCAGTTTTATATTAAAACCCATCAATATTTTATTTCTCTGAAGTTTAGACTTAGGAAATCCATTAGAAATATTAATTATTTTAATATCTCCCAAACTGGTTAGAATCTGCCCAAACCATTTCTGGGTCTTGGAGATCTCATGTGCTTTAGCCTCTCCACCAATTTTCATGGCTAGATCACACCTAATACTATCCGAAATCAACACTCTCTCTTAGCGAGGATTGTGCTCTAGTAATACTCCATATTGAGCATCACTCTGATTATACGACACCGGTACTTGTGATGATGCTAGGCCTCCCTGCCCAACATGCTCTGCAATGCTGCATCCTGTACTACTGCCCATGACTCTGCCTTTGCCATTGTTGCATCTGGACGACAGCTCCTTCTGCATCCGTGCTGCTGCTGGTCCTTTCTCCCAACACTACATCTGCACTAGAACTCCCTCTGCATCTGTGCTGCTGTTGGTCCTACTTCCCAACACTACATCTACACTACAACCTCTTCTCATCACGCTGCATTGTGCTACTGCACTGCAACATCAACCCCATTTCTGCTACTGAAATGTATTCTTTATGATCCCTATTTTTTCCCTGAAATAATCAAACTTTGTTCTTCCAAGGGCCTTGGTGAGGATGTCTGCCACCTGTTTTCCTTTAGGAGTGTAGCTCAACTGTACAACTCCTTCTCCTCTTGTGATTCTTCCTGATCAGAGTAAGAATTCTTTATTTCCGTTGGTTGAAGAGGTTTGACCAACGACTCCTCTTTTGATTGTGCCTCAGAAGGCATTTCTCAAGATTTTCTGAAAGCCCTGTCCTCCATGAACTTCACATCTCGTCGAACTACTACCTTCCTGCTCCCTGGAATATAGATTCTGTATGCCTTAGCATTCTCGCTATATCCCATTAGATATCCTTTCTCTGCAGTTTGATCCAGCTTCTTCCTGTTTTGCTCGGGTATGTGGCAATATGCTAAGCTCCCAAATATCCTGAAATCACTGACTTCAGTTGTTTTCCCTATGAAGACTTTTTCTGGAGTAATCTTGCCCAATGCCCGATGAGGAGTTCTATTCTGAACATAGACTGTCGTGTTGCATGCTTTTGCCCATAGGAATTTTGGCATTCCCTGATCATACATCATGGCCCTAGCTACTTCTACGATAGTCCTTTTCTTCCTTTCTGCTACTCCATTCTGCTTCGGATTATAAGGAGCTGTCCACTCTCTTCTAATGCCCTCTTTAGCACAAAAATCAATGAAGTCCTTATCGACATACTCCTCACCATTATCTGAGCGCAAAACTTTTATTTTCTTTCCAATCAGATTCTCCACCAGAGCCTTGATAAATCCAAGTTTTCCTTGAGTGGTCATCAATGAAGGTAAGGAAGTACTTGGAACCACTAAGAGCTTTAGAGGACATAGGTTCGCATGTATCTGAGTCTATCAATTCTAGTACACTCTTGGCCCTGTGTTTACTTCTAGGAAAGGCTGCTTTAACATACTTTCCTAGAGCACATTCTCTGCATACATCATCTTGTTTCGTACTAAGATCTAGAACTCCTGTTACAGTGTTCTTAAGAATTCTCAGAGCCCCATGGTGCAAATGTCCCATTCCTCTGCGCCATAGTTCGTTCAAATCCTTGTCTCCATGACTGCCTATTAGTGCCATTGGTGATTCTAGTTGTAGTTTGTATAACCTGTTCCTTTTGATCCCGATTTGCACTTTCTTTTTCCATCTCGGGTGTTTGATGTATACTTTCTCCTTGATAAAGAAAACATCATAGCCTTTGCCTTGAGGTTGCGACAATGAAAGTAAGTTCATCCCCAATCCTGATACATGCAACACATTGGTAGCACGGAACCGCTCTTCCGTTTCTTTTTGAAAAATATTGGTACCCCTCCTTATTGGAGTATATTTTGCTTTGTTCCCCATGATGATCTGAAAGTTCATCCTCTCCTCCTGATAATCAAAAAAACATTCTCAGATTCTTGTCATATGCCAAGAGGCTCCACTGTCTATATACCATACCTCTAATGATGCAGAGCTAGTCAAACAAGCCACTTCTTCTTCCAGCTTAGAAGCCAACATAGAGAAATCAAAACTACTTTCTCTTGTGCAATTTTCTGAAAATTTGTGCGAGTCTTTTGACGTAGATGCCTCTGTATCATGGTCTCGGCCCATAATTAATTTTCCCTTCCTGTCTTTGATTACTTCCTCTGATACCATGTGAAAATTCTATCATTGCAACAACTGATTTATTTTACCTACTTATTTCTCAATAAGTTATTTATGAAAACCCTTCAGTAAATATTAAAATAAATTTTGCTGCAGGTATCACTTCATAATACAGAAACAAACACATGCACAAGAATCAACACATGAACATAGATATTTTTGGACAATTGTCCCCGGAAAAACCAAATTTGGGTAAACCGGTGCAGAAGAGGAGGATTTTATTATGCAGCAATTCTTTAGTACAATTGGGTACCAAACTGGCTTACTTGACATAGAAAAAATTCTACACCACTTCTCCCAGTCTCAGCGTCAAGCTTGCTATCCTCTGCACAGCTCCCAGACCCTTTGTGTTAGCTCATGCTGCTCTGCATCAGCACTGGGCCTCTCTACATCACCCATGCAAGACCTCTAGTGATTGTGCAGTCTGCTGCCTCTGCGTCTGCCTCTCCAACCTCTACATTGGTCTTCTGGTGTTGTTCCTGACTCTCTATTCCATACCCACTATCTCTTGCTGCTCTCTAGACCATTAGTTTGAATTTCTCAGCTAACCCCCCTCCAGAAATCGAACTGACTGGTCTTCGTCGGTGTGTTCTCCAACTGACCCTCAATGAAGGTAAGGAAGTACTCGACACCACTAAGAGCTTTAGTGGACATAGTTCCGCAAATATCTGAGTATATCACTCATTGTACACTCTTGGCCCTGTTTTTACTTCTAGGAAATGCTGATTTAACATACTTTCGTAGAGCACATCCTCTGCATACATCATCTCGTTCCATACTGAGTTCTGGAACTCCTATTATAGTGTTCCTGAGAATTCTCAGAGCCCCATGGTGCAAATGTCCCATTCTTCTATGGCATAGTTCATTAAAATCCTTGTCTCCATGACTGCCTATTAGCGTTGGTGATTCTAGTTGTAGTTTGTACAACCTGTTACTTTTGATCCCGACTTTTGATCCCGATCTGCACTTTTTTTTTCTAGTTTGGGTTTTTGACATATACTTTCTCCTTGATGAAGAAAACATCAAAGCCTTTGCCTTGAAGTTGCAACACAGAAAGTAAGTTCATCCCCATTCCTGGTACATGCAGCACATTGGTAGCACGGAACCGCTCTCTCGTTTCTGTTTGAAAAACTATGGTACCCCTCCCTACTAGAGTACGTTTTGCCATGTTTCCCATGGTGATTTGAAAGTTCATCCTCTCCTGATAATCTGAAAAACGTTCTCGGATTCCCATCATATGCCAAGAGGCTCCATCGTCTATATACCATATCTCTAATGATGCAGAGCTAGTCACACAAGCCACTTCTTCTTCCAGCCTAGAGGCCAACATAGAGAAATCAAAACTACTGTCTCTTGTGCAATTTTCTGAAAATCGGTGCGAGTCTCGACGTAGATGCATCTGTATCATGGTCTTGACCCATAATTAATTTTCCTTTCCTGTCTTCGATTACTTCCTCTGATACCATGTGAAAATTCTATCACTTCAACAACTGATTTATTTTACCTACTTATTTCTCAATAAGTTATTTATGAAAACCCTTCAGTAAACATTAAAATAATATCTGTTGCACATATCACACCATAATACAGAAACAAACACATGCACAATAATCAATACATCAACACATCAACACATATTTTTGGACAATAGTCCCTGAAAAAATCCAATGTGGGAAAACCGGTGCAGCAGAAGAGGATTTTATTATTCAGCGATTCTTCAGTACAAGTGGGTGCCAATCTGGCTTACCCAACAAAGAAAAAATTCTCCAGCATTTCTCCCAGTCTTAGTGTCAGGCTTGTTGGCCTCTGTGCAGCTCCCAAACCCTCTGCGTCAGCTCCTGCTGCTCTGCGTTAGCACTGGGCCTCTCTGCATCACCCACGCAGGCCCTCCAGTGACTGTGTCGTTTGTTGCCTCTGCGTCTGCCTGAGAGGCTCTGCGTCTACCTCTCCAATCTCTACGCTGGTCTTCTGGTGCTGTTCCCGAATCTTTGTTCCGTACCTGCTGCCTCTTGCTGCTCTCCAGACCACTAGTTCAAATTTCTCAGCTAAACCTGCTCCAGAAATCGAACTCACTAGTCTCCCTCAGTGTGTTCTCCAACTGACCTTCAAACCTCTTCGTATACTTTTCCTGTTAGTCCTTCAACGGCTGAGATTAAATGTCTAATCAACGGCTAAAATTAGATTTGGCTTGATCCATGACTTTTGGAACCTTTTAACCCAGTTTTATATTAATACCCATTAATATTTTATTTTTCCTAAGTTTAGACTTATGAACTCCATTAAAAATATTAATTATTTTAATATCTCCCAAACTGGTTAGAATTTGCCTAAACCATTTCTCGGTCTTGGAGATCTTATGTGCTTTAGCCTCTCCACCAATCTTCATGGATAGAGCACATCCGATGCTACCCCAAATCAACAGTTGATGCAACTGAAAAGTATGAGGAGGCCCAGGCGAAGGTGAAATGCATGATCCTAGATGGGGTCAAGGATCATGTCATACCACATATTGCTGAGAACAAGACAACAAAGGAGATGTGTGACACCTTGACCACTTTATACCAGGGCTCTTCCGTGCAGCGAAGTATGTTATTGGAGAATCAGCTGGGGTCATATCAGATGCAAAAAGGAGAGGAGATAGATCCCTTCCTTCTCAGGTTGCAGGGGATTCACGACCAGCTTACTTTCGTGGGGTCTACTCTAGATCTAGAGTTCTTAATCAAGACTGCCCTTAATGCAGTATCCGAGTGGGAGACGTTTGTCCAAAGCATTTTGGGCAAAGCAACTCTCCCCAGTTGGGAGGAGATATGGGTATCTCTTCAACAGGGAGAACTCAGGAGATTGACCAAGGTGGGGAGTAGCGGTAAGGGAGTTCGAATCAAGGAGGAGGAGGAGGATGCAGTTGTCGCATCAGCGGGACAACAAGGGCTACAGAAGAGGAAGAAGAAAGACATCTCCAAGGTCAAGTGCTTCAACTGTGGGGAGCCTCTCAATGCCCCAGGAAGAAAGGCAAGGGAGAAGCTTCCGACTTAGAGGCTGCTCCAGCAAAGGCGGAGAAGGATGTCCAGACTGATGGTGATTGTGCCATGAGTGCTCATGCGCCTCTAGAGAAGAAGTGGGGAGACTTGGAGCTGTAGTTGAGAGGACTACAGAAGAGGGGTAGCATCCTTGAGGTGCCCAAACTCTTGGATTACATCCGACTACAGGAGCCCTTAAGGACAGTAGCATGTTGATTTGTCGTAGCATCGGATGTGCTCTAGCCATGAAAATTGGTGGAGAGGCTAAGGCACATAGGATCTCCAAGATCTAGAAATGGTTTGGGGAAATTTCACCCGGTTAGAGAGATATTAAAATAATTAATATTTTTAATGGGGTTCCTAAGTCTAAACTTAGAATAATTAAAATATTAATGGGTACTAATATAAAACTGGGTGAGAATGTTCTAAATGTCGTGGATCAAGCCAAATCTAATCTTAGCTGTTGATTAGGGACTTAATCTTGGTCGTTGAAGACTCAACAGGAAAAGTATAAGAGGAGGCTTGAGGGTCAGTTGGAGACGCACCAAAATTGATTAGTCAGTTCGATTTTTTAGAGCGGGGTTTGCTGAGAGAATCAAACAAGTGATCTATTGCAGTGAGGTGCAGTTCGACATGAGGCCGAGAATACATAACAGAGAGGCAAAGATAGTGCTAGAGAGACAACGCATAGCCTGGAGAGGCTGACGTAGAGTCAGTTGTTAGCTACGCAGAGGCTAAAGAGGCCAACGTGGGTGACGCGAAGGGTCTGAGAGCTGGCACAGAGGCTAGCAAAGGTGACACAGGGCCAAGAGGCAGTGCCAGAAGAATTTTCGTGGGGTAGACTAAGTGTTGGTGTGCCGGGAAGGGTGACGCAGTCCATGGAGAGTGACGCAGAGTAGCAGAGAAGCTTGGAGCACCTTTCGCTGTCCTGCGAAGGAGCTGCTATTGTTGCAATGGGATCGTTCATCTGGTGTTTGATCAGCCAAAATATCTGTCTCCGAGGAGAGATACTACTGCCAAGGATATTCTCTGTTGGGTGAGCCATTTTTTCCACCCTAGATGTATTCAAAAACTGCATAATAATAAAACCCTCATATCTGTTGCACTGGTTTTCCCGCATAGGGTTTTTCTGGGGACGATTTTCCAAAAATAACGGTGTCCCTTGTGTGTTTGTCTCAGTTATTTTAGTTGTTGATCTGTACACGAGTTAAGGTTGCATTTGTGTTTATTTCAGTATTTATATTTATAAATAACTTGTTAATGGAATGAATAAGTAGGAGAAATTAAACGAGATAATGCAGTAGGGATTTCTAATGTGTCAGACTTAGAAATTTCAACATGGTATCAAAGCATTGTAGATCACAGGAGAACTGGAGGCACCAGTAGTAGTTTGAATAATTTGGAGCAGTAGCATCTGTCCCGAGAGACAACACTATTTGAGAGCAGAAGCAACAAAGACGAAGTGATGCAGAGGTCCTACGTCATCATTTTGATCCAGGAGGATTGTCAGCGCAGAAGCAGAGAGAGGCAGATTGAACCTACGGAGTGCCCGAACATCTTTCTTAGCCAGGAAGGATCGACATTGTGGCCAGGAGGTGCAGATTCAACGGTTGCCGGGATTGCGCAGAGCCTGAAAGGCTTAGTTTCTTCAACTGCCGGGGCTCGCAGCGCTGTGGGCAGATCGTGATTGAGAAGCTAGTGGGGTGTTGTTTTTGTCGGCGCAAAACAATACCTAAGGGGATAGGACCAAGGTAGAGGGAGTCACTACCTTGATGGATTTCTAGCCGACAAATCCAGATCCGAGTTGCAGTTGCAAGGAGGATTGGAGAGCGGTTCGACATTTGGTGGGAGGATTTCCAACAGGGAAATTAGGACTTAGAGGGAGATTTCCAGGAGGGAAGTCGAAACTCAGAGGGAATCTAGAAAAGGAGCAGAAATGGTAGTGAACGGATTGAGGGATCAAGACAGGTTGGACGGGGCTTCCAACTTTCTCATTTGGAAGGCCAAGATCCTAGCAGTTCTGGATCGACATCGCATCAAGGAATTTGCCTTGAGAACTGTGGCTATCCCAGTTGACCCAACTGAGAATGAGAAGTATGAAGATGCAATGGCGAGGGCAAAGTGCATGATCCTAGATGGGGTCAAAGATCATGTTATACCAAATATTGCTGAAAAGAACATAGCGAAGGAGATGTGGGATATTTTGACGACCCTGTAACAGGGCACTTCCGTGCAACGGAAGATGCTATTGGAGAATCATCTGTGGTCGTATCAAATGCAGAAGGGAGAGCAAATAGATTTGTTCCTCCTTAGATTGTAGGAGATTCGAGACCAACTTACTTCCATAGGGTCTACACCGGATCCAGAGTTCATGGTGAGGACCGCCTTGAATGCAGTCTCCGAGGAGTGGGAGGCACTTGTCCAAAGTATTTTGGGCAGAGCTACTCTTCCAGGATGAGAGGAGATGTGGGCAGCTCTTCACTAAGAAGAGATCAAGAGGTTGACCAAGGCAGGGAGTAGTGGCAAGGGAAGTCGAGTCAAGAAAGAGGAGGAGGAGGATGCAGCTCTAGCATCTGCGGGACAACAAGGGAAGGGGAAGAAGAAGGACATCTCCAAGGTGAAATTCTTCCATTGTGTGGAGCTAGGATATTATGCATCCTAGTGTGCAAGGAAGAAAAACAAGGGAGAGGCTTATGACTCCAAGGCAGCTCTAGCTAAGGCGAAGAAAGAGGTTGAGACTGATGACAACTGTGCCATGAGCGCTCATGCACCTCTAGAGAAGGGGTGGGGAGACATCGAATTGTAGTCAGGAGGACTACAAACTAGGGGCAGGATCCTTGAGGTTCCCAAACTCTTGGATCATATCTGGCTACAGGAGCCCTTAACGATAGTAGCAGAATGACAGATGTCGGGTCGAGCAAAGTGTAGTGGAGCAACAAGGCAGTGCTTTGGTGCAGAAATCTTAGGTAGCGTAGTGCAGGGTGCAACAGTGCGAGAGACAGAGTTGTATGCAGCAGCGCAGTGGCAGTAGAGGGAGCACAGGGTAGCAGCAGAGGCAACTTCAGTTTCACATGGCTTCCACACTGACTGGGATGTCAGTATTTTGGAGAAATCAGTTACCTACTTCTTGGTAACTGAGTTGCAGTACAGCAGTGGCAATGCTAGGGGTAGCATGGGCATCAACTTGAGAGGAAGCTGCGGTACAGATGTAGCAGTGGCAATGGCAGTGTCATGGGAAGCAGTGCAGAGGATGTGAGGCAATAGGCCAAGCATCAGCACAAGTACCGGTGCGGAGAATCAGTGAGATGTTTCCATGGTGAAACATTACTAGAGCACATTCCTCGCTAAAATGGAGTGTTTATTTGTGGTAGCATCAGATGTCCTCTAGCCATGAAAATTAGTGGAGAGGCTAAGGCACATAAAATCTCCAAGACCTAGAAATGGTTTGGGGAAATTCCACCCGGTTGGAGAGATATTAAAATAATTAATATATTTAATGGGGTTCCTAAGTCTAAACTTAGGAAAATTAAAATATTAATGGGTATTAATATAAAACTGGGTGAGAATATTCTATATGACATGGATCAAGCCAAATCTAATCTTAGCCGTTGATTAGGGACTTACTCTTGGCCGTTGAAGACTCAACAAGAAAAGTATAAAAGGAGGCTTGAGGATCAGTTGGAGACAGACCAAAATTGATCAGTTAGTTTGATTTTCTAGAGTGGGTTTTGCTGAGAGAATCGAACAAGTGATCTGTTGCAGCAAGGGGCAATTCGGCATTAGAGCGAGAATACATAGTAGAGAGGCAAAGATAGTGCCAGAGAGATAGCGCAGAGCTTGGAGAGGCTAACATAGAGGCAGCTGGGAGCTACGCAAAGGCTGAAGAGGCCAGCATGGGTGATGCAAAGGGTTTGAGAGTTGATGCAGAGGCTTCAGTAGTTGCGCAGAGGCTAGCAGCGCTGATGTAGGGCCAAGAGGCAGTGCCGGAAGAATTTTCGTGCGGCAGACTGAGTGCTGGTGAGCTAGGAAGGG
>APFE030031491.1:158895-190024 GCA_000404065.3 Pinus taeda
CCACCTAATAGGATACTTGGTTAACCCTATTTAGGGCTTGGAGACATTAGCACATGCCAAAGCCCATTATGGAAGGGCATGCCATTATGAGGTCCGCACCTATTTTCCATGGTTTGTAAGCTCTTTTACTTGATTTCCTTGATGACTTGTTGTGTTGAAAGGTTAAGCGACGCAATGGATTTTATGCAGGATTGCAGGTGGTCTCCATTTTGGGTTTGGTCTCCCTATACAAGGTCTTAACCCTCCAGAGGACTACATTGGCACATGTAGGGTGTGTGTTGAGAGCCATGGGCCTCCACAACAGTAGAGAACACTCCATGGATCCCTAGATATGTTCAGAGATTGCTCGAAATTCACCTATTGGACAAAGAAGATGCACCTGGTTCACCTTTGCCCGCCCAGCCCCACAGTTGTCCCATGCACTTGGGAGATGACCTAGGACTTTCATGTTGATGTGGCATCACTTACACCATCATCTGAGCCCTTACAGATGGTCTACAGGCATCTTCGACTTGCTTGGAGACCCATGAAGTCACTTGTGTGCCCTCATAGCCATTGGGAGCACCATAGGTTTATTATGTGGAGAACAAGGGGCCAGCCCCTTGTTCATTACTTTTGGAAGTTCAATTCATCATTTTGGCACTTATGGACTTCATCAAGCTTCTTAGAGAGCCCAACGAAATGCATTTTGATCATTTGAACTCTTGAGAGGCTTGTTATTTTGTTCATGCTCTAGTTTGGTGGGCTTGTTGGCAAAAGTTAGTTATTTGCGCGTTATTTTTATTTTCTGGGCTAGTGTAGGCTCAAATAGCCAAATCAAACTCCTTAGAGGTGTATAAATACAAATTATGAGAGTTCATTTCTCATTATCATTTGGTTTGGACCTATATCTCTCTTGAGATTTCGTTATTCCTTCTTGGTGGACGAAATTTTGGAGCATGGATGAATTTTGATGTATGGATCGTCTTTCTTATCTTGGAACTTCATGATTGGCAAGTATATTAGTGGTTGGATATATCCTCTTACATGTAAGTGCAAATTTAATGTTATTATTCTTTTACTATCACATGCATTGAGAATGAGATTTTCGCTATACTAGAGCTAGTTGTTGCATACATTTACTGCGAAATTGTGGAATTATGTTTCTATATAGCATATCTCTATGTATGGGCCATGTATGTTCAACGGATTCTCCTAGGGATAATTCTATGGATGAATTTATCTTGATAAGCCACTTCACCTTGCAAAAAAAGTATAAAAGCTTTGAAGGTCACTCTCTTTTGCCCTAGTGACAAGCGAAGTTGATCTTAAGGCCTAGAAATGAAGTTTATTTTCATATTCTTCTTGACTCTAATCTCCCCAAAGGATAAGGCACTAGTCTACTGTAAGGTAATCACTCAAAGAAATATTTTTCTTCACCTCTCCTTCTTTATTCTAGGTCTAGCCATACTAGAGCTCCTAGGACTTCATTTTCCCGACAAACCACCCATAAGAAAAATTCGATCTCTTAGCCTCTCTTGCGTTGATGGGTTTCATAGGCCTCCTCTAAAATTGAGGAAATTTCGACAGTGAGGTTGTGAGATATCCTAAGCCTTAGCCTCGAGATTTGTTTTTTCCCTAAGTTTCCCTAGGCTAGTTCCTCATAGGGATCATTTTACACCTTCAACTAAAAATTAATTCTTTGGTCCCCTTTTCCTCCTTGTTTAGGTCAAATATATCATTGATTGCTAAACTCTTTTCCCTTGACCTAACCTGGGTCCACTTGGTCCCGTGTGGTCCCATACCTTTGAAAAGTCAACTCTTCAAGCACCACTTGGGAAACGAAGTTCAACAAAGATTTTAGGGTTTTGGAAGCTCCTTTACAATTCACACTCCTTAAACCTAACCCTTAAATCTGCATCCCCTTCTCCTAGAAAGCCTTGTACCTTGCTTAAGAAGTAAGCAAGTCCCATTCTTGAGCCTCCCCTACGAAAGGGTCCCTGAGATCACTTCACACCCATCTTAGCTGAACTATCCTTTATAAGTGATTCTCTATATATCAGGTCTCATCCCATCTATGAAAGTCTGTAAAGAGTAGGAAGCTTTAGCTGTGGTGACAGTGGGCTTTAGCTTCATTGTTGCTCTTGACCTAGCAAGTGCCGCTCTGGGACCCCCTGCTAGTTTGAGCGGTAACATTTTGGCGCTGTTGTCAAGGAAACGAAACGTGTTTTGTTCTCCATACAACATATTGACATAACATAATTGTCTTCATTAAGCTTCAAAAACCTTGAAGGGTGAAACAAGCATTTGTGAAGGCAATTTCGATCACCTTGGTGTCTCCACATATGATCCCCATAGAACATTCAAAACGATGTGGGATTGGGCAGCAAGACACCCAACATTGGATACTAAAGGGGTCATGGGATACCCAAATGCCATTAATCGTAATCATGAGGAAGCCTTGCCTAGGTTTGATGATGACCCATCTTCAGCAGTTGACCATGTGGCTAGTTTCATGGCATATATTTCAAAGGCCAACATTGTTGATGAAGATGTTCGAATTCATCAGTTCCTTGTCTCTATTGGGACTGCACCTGGGGGGTGGCTTGAAAAATCATGCAAACCTAAAAGTATCTCTTCTTTATCCACTTTGGTTCACTGCTTCTTGGCACACGGGAAGCTCAAATTAAAGGTGGTTGAAGATGTCATTCAACGCCTAAATTCATTTTAAGGCACTGAACATAAGGGCCTCATCTATTCCTTCGTGCCCATTAATTACTAAGCACTATGAGTGCTTTCCCAAGTTTGATGGAAATCATGTCGATGCCGAGAAATATATGGTTGACTTTATATGCGAATGTATGTTATGGATGCCTAATGAGGATGACGATGATATCTCCATGATGATCTTCACATTGTCACTTGAGGGTAAGGCTAAGGATTGGTTTGACAACCTCCACCCAAGAAGTATTGGAGATTTTGATGAATTCAAGGATGTCTTTGTAAAAAAATGGGCCAATCAAAATAATCTTAATCAAGAGAGCAAGGAAAGCCAAACTCATTTGATTCTTGAGGAGCTCTTCGATAAGGTAAATAAACAAGAAGGGAGATCTCATACGCCTAGTAACGAAGATGAAGAGTTTGGAAATAACCTTGAGGACTGTGTCGAAAAGGAAACTCATGAATTGAAAGCATGTCCTCCAAGACTGATAAAGAAGATCTGGATCTCGAGAGCCCTCAGGTGTTGCAAGAATGGATGACGGAATATGAAGAGTCTTGCAGGTAGTTGATGGCTGCATGTAACTCCCAAGAAATTTTCTCCCACTATTGTGAGCAATCGGAAAGGCTTCGTAACATGAAGTGTGAATATAAAAGAGTGCTACCGATGACCTTCTTCTTGAAGCATTCTATCAAAATCATGTAGTAAATACCTTGGATATCATTCTTCGAGAATGGATGAAGGAAGAAAAGTCCTCCATGTCTAAAGAAGAGAATGAATGGCATCCTAACCAACACCATATATAGAGAGAAGAATGGGATCATTCTGAGGAGGATCATGATAGTCAAATAAACAAAGAATCTACGCATGACTTTTGGGTTGTTGATTGGGGAATTGGGTATGATTATAGAAATGAATACCCCATAGTTTCTCAAATCTATAAGAACGATCTCAGGAAAGAAGAAGATACTCCGCCCCTTCTGAAAAACAGTGTTGGCCCTTATGAAGCCCTTCCTAGTGATTGGAAGTGTCCCTTCTTTATGTTCCAAGATGATTCGATCAAAGAAGAGCCTTCTAAAATTGTGGGAAATTCTGATGACTCTAAATGTAAAATAAAATGAGGAAGAAGCTTCCTCTAGCCATGCCATCGATACAGGGTTTTTCTTCATGTTTGATCATTTCTCCCCTTGTTATGTCCCTGCCTCGAAAATGGATGTTTGTGACGAAGTTCGTTCCCCTAGTTTTGATGAAGAGCTAGTTTCCCTTACGAAAAAACAAGAATCACGGTTTTTCCCCAAACACAATGATGAGCCCACTTCTTGTTTTCCCAATGACCAAGATAGTATCATCCTAAAAATATCTGAGTCATTTACTCCTTCTTACCCTAAGGATGATATGCCCGAGATGGTTCTTTGTCAAAGATTCATATACTTGGTCATTGACATTTCCATCTCCTGGTTGGAGGATCAAATTCAGTCCTCTCGATTGGTGTCTTTTCCTTCTTCTAGGGTTCCTTTCTATGGCATATGGGTCTCTTGTTTTTGTACCTTTCTCCCTCACAACCCCTCATATCATTATTCCCATTTGTATTGTTAGGTCCATTGCAAAAATAATCATGGAAGCATACATACTTGTATTGATCAATTGAAATGTTGGTTGCATTGGATCTATGATTATACTTGGCACTTGACATTGTATGTTATTCATGTTAGAGTAGGATGCATTGCATGCTGATTTTCACATTAGAACTAATGTCATATGATATTTCTCATTAGAACTAATGTCATATGATATTTCTCATGGTAGATTAGCTACATTTAGATTAAAATTTGCACATATTATTATTTGTTGATTTTACGACCTAACATTGAGCACAGATGAAAAGGCACCTTGAAAAACATGTTGCCCGTTGGTTTAGTCACGGATATGTGTAGGTAATAGGTTTGCACCAAGAGATTATTGTCCTCGTGACCTCCCTTTTGAGTAGCATCGTCCACTTCTACAAGAAATCGTGTCCCAATTGGAGCCAGATGTTACCTACCATTTTGTAGGTTATATCCTTAGGAGAATTTTTTTCTCCAAGATGGTCCTTAGCCGATAGCCAACAACCCCTTGCAACCACCAACTAGCTCATTGTGCCATTTCTCTGCTACTTGAGTCAGCCATTGTAATGCCCCTTCCTAAATATTTTCTAAGGCAAATAACCCAATTTTGTAAATTTTGCCAATTTTGGTCTAAACACAAATTTTGGAGGCAAGTCTTAGGAAAAGTGGGTCGAAGCGCTTTTAGTGGAATGTGGGGGCCACCTACCCACAAATAATACGCACCACTTAGTAGGTAATTCAAATTTCCTAAGGGAGGTCGAAAACCAAAGGAGGGACCCACATGAGACCAAGGGCCAACAAGTATAAATAGGTGGAGAGAAACATCATTTGGGGCATTTTGACATTTTGATATCTAATTGTCACTCTAGCTGTTTAGCTGAGTTACAAGTGCTGCTTAGCACAAGAGATTCCCAAGGGGTGAAGCTCAACCTTTCTTCGGTGGACCTTGAGTGCCACCCTAGGAAGAATTTACCTTGCTTTGGAGGCTAGGAGAGAGACATCAAGCAGGTACACACTAATCTAGTTCAGTTGGGAAGCAGGAGGAGAAGCCATGCAATCATTGGGGAAGATTGGTGTCAAAATTGGGGTCTCTATTGCTGCAAGGGTGTTTCTTGATTAGATTCCAGCCAAAGGAGGAAGATTTCTGGAGGAAAAGGGAGTCCCTCATTGTTGTACAAATTGTTGGAGCATGGCACTGTGTCATCCCCTGCAGGCCTATGAAGTTTTATTTGGGTGTTGGTTGTGTGTAGTGTTGGTTTTAGGATTTAGGGGTTGAGCTGTTGGGATTTCATTTGGAGGGTGATTGTGGGGAGATTGTTAGCATTCTCGAGCAACAAAACTCATTTTCTACTACAGGTGGAGTGTTATGGTTTTAGAGGAGGCCCAAGCTATTTGGGGCCGAATTTGGAAGGTCAAAACCAGAGCAAACCCTTTCTGGGTTTTTCTGGGTTTTACTGGGTTTTTGGCAATGATCATAGCCCTAAATTTACAGAATTTTCTAGGTAGTTTTGAGGGGCTAAATCAAGGGGCCAAGTCAGCAAACAATGCAAAAAAACAAGGCCAACACAAATTTCTGGAGGGATAAACTATTGCAGCAGTTGGGCATTGAGAGATTGATCACGTGGAGCTTGTAGCTTGCCTTGAGCAAGCCCAGGTGCACTCCTTCCAATTTTTATTTTACTCCAGCAGTTTACATATAATAAAATTGGCCATTTTGGTGTTCCAGAACATTTTTTGGTTATCGGTGTTTGCTGAAAATTGTTTATGTTGTTATCGTTGTGCATGTCTTTGATTATCGTTGTAAAATTTCTATTTGGAATTTATAGTGGTATCAGAGCATGTTCTTGACTGAGGTGGGGAACAAGAGCAGGTGATGCCACCTAGATATCAAGGCTTGGTTTTCTAGAGAGGTCCTGGTAGAGGCAGAGGCAGGGGCCGAAGGTAGAGAAGGAGGCCTAGATCCATTTTTAAACACCGAAGTTGAGAATATTAGAGGCAGTATGGACAACCAAGAAGACAATGAGAATCCCATGCAATTGGGCCAGAATCAGGTTCTAGAGGAGCTGTTGAGAATAAATTGGCAGATGTTGAGACAAGGGTAGCTCATAATGGACATGATGCCACGGGTGATGGGGCTGTAGATGGGTGGAAGACCGGAGGGGGTGCCTCATGGTGATGGAGGTTCCATAGCAAGAGGTGGCATCTGTACTTATCAACCCCCACATACTCCCCAGCGTGGGTAGGCTGTCCGTCTCACTATGCCTCACTTTGTGGATGAGCTAGAGTCGGAGAGGGAGCCAGACCTAGTTGCAGACTTGGTCAACAAAGTTGCATCCGGTATTGATGAGTATGAGGGATTGGATGCTCAGTTTAAGCGAGTGATGTCTTTTTGGGAGTACGTACACCTCAAGGAGAGATGTACTATAAGAGTTGGGGCACACTACAGAGGGGGACCCTCTAACCAGGATGTGTAGAAGATAGCAGGGAAGGTTACGATCCTTAACTTTGAGGGGTCGATTGAGAGTTCAACTAGGGCTTGGATTCAGAAGTTAGACACATATTTCCACCTGAACCCCATGTGGGAAACCAATGCTATAGTTTCGCTACTCTTCATTTGGAGGGGGGTGCCCAAGAGTGGTGGTATCATGGGCTAATCACGTTGGGACACATCCATATCACCTCTTACATAGAGTTCACTGGGAGGTTGCTAGAGAGATTTGAGAGGAAAGACCTGGAGTTGCATTTTAGGGAGTTAGCCCATCGGAGGCAGACTGGCAGCGCAAAGGCTTACATCACAAAGTTCCAGAGATTGGCAGTGATGGTAACAGACATCTCAGAGGCCCGATTGATCATGCTATTTGTGGAGGGGATTGTTGAGCCTTTGCATGGTTGGGTGAGGGCTTACAAACCCATATCACTTAGAGATGTTATCTCCAGGACCCAAGATATGATTGATGCAGTGCCCAAGACCCGGGGTTTCACTTCCACTAGACCCACGACCCCACAGGGGAATCGAGACACTAGACCACCTCAGAGGGATGGGGGGCGTGGCTAGATGGATGAGGAGACCCAAAGAGACCTTAGGAGGAGGAGTTTGTGCTTCGCATGCCAAGAGCCTTGGGCACTTGGGCACAAGTGCACCAAGGGCAAGGCACATTTCATTGAGGTGTATTCAGACAATGAGCCAGATGAGGAGGTAGAGATGGGAGATCAAGGCGGATAGTCACTGAGAGGGCCACCACCACCACCAACTAGAGGAGGACCGTTTGCCCCATCCAGGGGAGTCCTTGCTTCACTTTGGGGACTACTGAAGTACTTGACACTTAGGATTAGGGGAAAAGTACAGGGGCAGCGAGTGTTACTCATAGTAGACAGTGGGACCAACCACAAATTTATTAATGCCCAGATGGTGGAGAGTAGGGGCATTCAGATAGAGAAATTCAAGGGGTTCTCTGTACTGGTGCCTGGAGACCGGACCATGCAATGCACGGAGTATGTTCCCGGGTTGACTGTAAAGATGAGGAACTACTCGCTCACTGATCACTTTTTTGTAGTTGATGTCCTAGACACCAACGTGGTATTAGGTGTCTAATGGTTGTATTCATTGGGGAGGGTCACCACTAGTTGGCAGAAGTTAGAGATGGAGTTTATGGGGCTAGATGGGAAGTTAGTGCTATTGACAGGAACACACTCTTATCCACCCCAGACAGTTTTAGCTCACCGGATGGAGGCAAATCTATGACATGGGGACATAGAGTGGGCAATTGAGTTGAGGATCTTAGAGTCATGGGCTTTGAAACAGCCAGTGCATGCAGACATATTGGCATTGTTGGAGAGGCACTAGGGGGTTTTTGGGGAGATCCCACCAGGCAGACCACTAGATCGTGGGTTCGAGCACACTATTGAGTTGAAGGATGGGGTGAACACAGTCATCACCACCCCGTATAGCACCCAAAGGCCTATCGGGACGAGATAGAGAGGGCCATCCAGGAGCTGTTGAGGTTGGGTCACATCAGACCTAGTTCAAATCCCTTCGCTTCTTCCATGGTGCTGGTGAAGAAGAAGGATGGGACACTGTGCATGTGCATTGACTACAGGGCCATCAATAAGAAGACACTGAAGAACCGATATCCCATTGCACGCATTGACGAGTTGATGGACGAGCTTAGAGGGGCGAAATACTTCTCTAAGATAGATCTGTGCTCGGGGTATCATTAGATCCTAGTGAGGGAGCATGATGTCCCTAAGACTGCCTTTCACTGCCACTATGGACATTTCGAGTTCTTGGTGATACCCTTTTGGGCTAACCAACTCTCCAACTACATTTCTGTCATGTATGAACCACGTGTTTCGTGAGAAGTTGAGGCGCTTCGTCCTTGTTTTCTTTGATGACATAATCATTTATAGT
The DNA here is from genome assembly GCA_000404065.3 of Pinus taeda. Classification (NCBI taxonomy): domain Eukaryota; kingdom Viridiplantae; phylum Streptophyta; class Pinopsida; order Pinales; family Pinaceae; genus Pinus; species Pinus taeda. Next base: position 167,606 of record APFE030031491.1, read on the forward strand.
CGGACTTGGGAGGAGCACCTTCAGCATTTGGAGGTAGTGCTACGCATACTTGAGGAGAGACAACTGTATCCAAAGATGTCCTGAATTTGAACTAACAAAGATGTTGTACCTAGGGCATGTGATTGGGGAGGAAGGAGTGAAGGTACACTAGGTTAAGATTAGGGCCATTTTGGATTGACCCACACCTAGGAACATGACGGAGTTGAGAGGGTTCTTGGGCATTTGTACATACTACAGGAGATTCGTGAGGGGATTCTCATAGCTTTCAACACCCCTTACCAATTTGACAAAAACGGGGGCTTTTGAGTTGGCATAGGAGGCCTTTGAGCACCTCAATAATGTGATGAGTAGCTGTCCCATTTTGGCTTTGCCAGACTTCACATAGTCGTTTGTGCTCGAGTGTGACACTTCCAAGGTGGGAGTTGGGGCCGTGTTGATGCAGAGGGGCCATCCTATTGCATTTGAGAGTAGGAAACTACTACCCCACGAGCGGTTCTACTTAGTGTATGAAAAAGAGATGTTGGTTGTGATGAATGCACTGGACAAGTTCAGACAGTATCTGGTGGGAAATCGTTTCAAAGTGAAGACTGACCACAACAGTCTTAGATTTTCTTGGAGCAACAGTCATTGGGGGAGCGGTAGCAAAAGTGGGTTAGCAAGATCCAGGCCTATGACTTTGAGATTGAGTATGTCAAGGGGAAGCACAATGTGTTAGCAAATGCACTTTCCTGGAGACCCACAATATTATCTTTGATGGATGTGACTCATCACTGGAAGGCTCATCTTTTGGTTGAGTACTCCAAGGTCAGGCAGGCTTGCGAGATTCTGGATGGCACACATAGGGATGACCGATTTCGAGTGATGGATGATGTGATCTACTACAAGGACCGATATATTTTGTGGCCAGATTGCAACTCAAGGAGCGGATTATGCAGGAAGCCCACGATTCCCCTCTAGCGAGACACCTTAGGTTCCTCAAGATATATCGTGCCATTAGGGAGATATTTTCATGGCCGGGGCTCAAGGGAGACGTGCTAAGGCACGTACAGGAGTGCATAGACTGCCAAAGGAACAAGGTGGAGTTGTCATATCCCACCGGGTTATTACAGCCACTTCTCATTTTGGAGAGGAAGTGGGAAATCATGTCCATGGACTTCATCATGAGTCTCCCACCTGCACAGAGGCAAGATTGCATTTACGTTGTGGCCAACAGATTGGCCAAGTTCGCCCATTTCTTCACCATCTCATCGAGATCCTCAGCTTCCCAGGTGGTCGAGTTGTTCTTTCAAGAGGTCTTCTGATTGCATGGTCTTCCCAAGACCATTGTTAGTGATAGGGACAACAGATTTATGGGGTCCTACTGGCAGGAGTTGTCTCAGTTGATGGAGACAGAGCTTACTTCCAACACTAGCTATCACCGACAAACAAATTGGCAGACCGAGATTGTGAATAAGTGGTTGGAGGGGTACCTACACAACTATGTGATAGGGCAACATAGAGCATGGGTAAGGTATCTTCATCTAGGGGAGTTCTTCTACAACACCACTTATCACATGTCGATAGGTATGTCTTCTTTTCAAGCAATTGTTGATTTTTGGTAGCATCAGATGTGCTCTAGCCATGAAAATTGGTGGAAAGGTTAAGGCACATGAGATCTCCAAGACCCAGAAATCGTTTGGAGAAATTCCACCCAGATGAAGAGATATTAAAATAATCAATATTTTTAATGAGACCCTAAGTCTAAACTTAGGAAAAATAAAGTATTAATCTGTATTAATATAATATGGGTGAGAAAGTTCTAAATAATGAGGATCAAGCCAGATCTAATCTTAGCTGTTGATAAGGGGCTCAATCTCAGTCGTTGAATCGTCAACAGGATAAGTATAAGAGGAGGCTTGAGGGTCAGTTGGAGACACACCAAGAGAGATCAAGAATTCGATTTTCTGGGGCGAGGTTTGCTGAGGAAATCGAGTGAGTGATTAGTTGCAGCAAGGGGCAGTTAAGCAAGGGATTTTGATCCAAGGATGAAGGATACATAGCAGAGTGCCAATAGAGGCAGCGTAGAGCCTAACAGGGCTGACACAGAGGCTAAGGAGGTCAGTGCAGAGGACGCAAAAGGTCGTAGAGCCTGATGCAATAGCTGCAAAGGCTGATGCAGAAGTCAAAGAGGGTTTCAGAGGCAACATTGGGAGAGTCTATAGGGCAGACTGAGCGCTGATCAACTGACGCAGAGCCGAGGAAGGTGACGCAGTTATAGAGGAATACTTGGAGCAGCTTTCGTTTTCCAGCACAAGGAACAACTAGAGTCACTGTGGGATTGTTCATCCGGTTGTTGATTTGCTAGAATATCTATCTCTAAATAGAGGTATTGCTGCCAAGGATATTCTTTGAAGGGTGAGCCATTTCTGGCACCCTAGTTATATTCATAAATCTACTTAATAATAAAACGATCATATATACTGCAACGGTTTTCCCGAATTGGGCTTTTCTGAGGACGATTGTCCAAAAATAACAGTGTCCCTTGTGTTGTCTCAATTTATTTTAGTGGTTGATCTGTATATTTGTGAAGGCTGCATTTGTGTTTACTTCAATATTTATGCATTTAAATGACTTGTTAATGCAAAGAACAAGTAGGAGATATTAAACTAGAAAATGCAGTAAGGGTTTCTGATGTGTTAGATTCAGGAATTTTCACATGGTATCAGAGGGATTGCAGATCAAAGAGGACTAAAGACACTAGCTGAAGAAATCTGAGAATTTGCAATAGAGAAGCAGTTGTCCTAAGAGACAACTTTGTTCCGGAGCTGAAGAAGCAAGAGGAGGAGTGATGTAGTGCAAAAAGGGTGACGCAGAGCCTCACACAGAGCCTGTGTCAACATTCTGAGCCAGGAAAGGAAGACACAGTAGCTGGGAGGAGCCCACGCAGAAGCTGCATCAGCAGTCCGGGCTAGCGTAGAGACAAAAGGGGGCAGATCAGGCCTACGCAATGCCCGGTCATCTTTCTCAACCAGGAAGTATTGATGTTGTGGCCAGGAGGAGCTAATCCAGCTTACACTGTGATTTCATAAAGCCAGAAGGGCTCGAATTCTTCAGTTGTCGGGGCTAAGGGAGCTGTGTAGATTGTGATTTGAGGAGCTGGTGGGACGTTGTTTCTCTCTGTGCAGAACAATGTCTAAGGAGATGGAACCAAGGTAGAGGGAAGCACTATCTCCACGGATTTCTAGCCAAGAAATCCAGATCCGAGTTGCAGCGGCAAAGGGGGATTAGAGAGGAGTGATTTGACAGTTGGCAAGAGGATTTCCAGGAGGGAAGTCGAGACTCAGAGGGAGTATAGAAGAGGAGTAGAGATGGCAGTGAACGGATTGAGGGATCATGACAGATTGGACAGGGCTTCCAATTTTGTCATCTGGAAGGCCAAGATCCTGGCAATCGTGGATAAGGATCGCATCAAGGACTATGCCTTGAAAACCGTAGCTGTCCCAGTTGACCTTGATGCAAATGAGAAGTATGAGGAGGCCATGGCAAAGGCAAAATGCATGATCTTAGACGGGGTCAAGAATCATGTCTACCACATATTGCTGAGAAGAACACAGCAAATGAGATGTACAAGACGTTGACCACCTTATACCAGGGCTCTTCCGCGCAGCAAAAGATGTTATTGGAGAATCAACTAAGGTCATATCAAATGCAGAAAGGAGAGGAGATAGATCACTTCCTCCTCAGGTTGCAAGGAATTTGCGACCAGCTTACTTCCGTGGGGTGTACATCGGATCCAGAGTTTATGGTCAGGATTGCTCTGCATGCAGTCTCCGAGTACTGGGAGACGTTTGTCCAAAGCATTTTGGGCAAAGCGACTCTCCCCAGTTGGGAAGATATGTGGGCAACTTTTCGACAGGAAGAGATCAGGAGATTGACCAAGGCAGGGAGTAGTGGTAAGGGTGTTTGAGTCAAGAAAGAGGAGGAGGAGGATACAACTCTAGCATTTGAGGGACAACAAGGGAAGAGGAAGAAGAAGGACATCTCCAAGGTCAAGTGCTTCAACTGTGGGGTGTTGGGACATTATGCCTCTCAGTGCCCCAAGAAGAAAGGCAAGGGAGAAGCTTCCGACTCAAAGGCAACTCCAAAAAAGGCGGAGAAGGATGTCGACACTGATGACGATTGTGCCATGAGTGGTCATTCACCTCTAGAGAAGAGGTGGGGAGACATAGAGTTGTAGTCGAGAGGACTACATGCACGGGTAGGATGCTTGAGGTGCCCAAACTCTTGGATCACATCTGGCTATGGGGGTCCTTAACGACAGTGGCATGATGACAGGTGTCGGGTGGAGCAAAGGGTGATGGAGCGGCAAGGCAAGGCTAGAGTGCAGAAGTTTGTAGCAGCGTAGCAGAGGTTGCGGGAGTGCAAGAGGTACAGAGGTGTTTGCAGTAGCGCAGTGGCAACAGACGGAGCACAGCGTAGCAGCTGAGGTAGCTTCAGCATCACGAGGCTTTCGGACTGTGACCGGGATGTTAGTATTTGGGTGAAGTCAGTTACTTACTTCTCGGTCACTGAGTTGCAGTGCAACAGTTAGCAGTGGCAGTGCTATGGGCAGCGTGATGCAGCATTTTGAGAGGGAGCTGCAGTACAAATGTAGTAGTGGCAGTGGCAATGTCATGGGCAACAGTGCAGGGGATGTGAGGCAGTAGGCCAAGCATCAACACAGGTACAAATGCGGAAGATCAGTGTGATGTTTTCTATGGGGAAGCATTACTAGAGCACATTCTTTGCTAAGAGGGAGTGTTGATTTTTGGTAGCATCGGGTGTTCTCTAGCCATTAAAATTGGTGGAGAGGCTAAGGCATATGAGTTCTCCAAGACCTAGAAATCGTTTGGAGAAATTTCACCCAGATGAAGAGATATTAAAATAATTAATATTTTTAATGAGACTTTGAGTCTAAACTTAGGAAAATTAAAATATTAATGTGTATTAATACAATATGAGTGAGAAAGTTCTAAATAACGAGGATCAAGCCAAATCTAATCTTAGCCGTTGATTAGGGACTCAATGTCGGCTGTTGAATCGTCAACAAGAAAAGTATAAGTGGAGGCTTGAGGGTTAGTTCGAGACACAGCAAGAGAGATCAAGAATTCGATATTTTGGAGTGAGGTTTGCTGAGGAAATCGAGTGAGTAATTAGTTGCCGCGAGGGGCAGTTCAGCAAGGGATTTCGATCCAAGGCTGAAGGATACATATCAGATAGGTAGCAGAGTGCTAGTAGAGGCAACATAGAGCCTAGGAGGGCTGGCGCGGAGGCTAAGGAAGCGAGCACAAAGGACATAGAGGGTCATAGAGGCTGATGCAGAAGCCGCAGAGGCTGATGCAGAAGCCGCAGAGGCTGACGCAGAAGTCGAAGAGGTCTTTAGAGGCAGCGCTAGGAGAGTCTGAGAGTTGATCAGTTGACGCAGAGCCGAGGAAGGGTGACACAGTTCTTGAAGGGCGACACAGTTCTAGAGGAATGCTTGGAGCAGCTTTCACTGTCCAGCACAAGGAATACCCGGAGTCACTGTGGGATTGTTCATCCGTTTGCTGATTTGCCGGAATATTTGTCTTCGAATAGAGGTATTGCTACCAAGGATATTCTCTATAGGGTGAGCCATTTCTGGCACCGTAGTTATATTTAGAACTATGCTTAATAATAAAAACCTCATATATGCTGAACCAGTTTTCCCGAATTGGGTTTTTCTGGGGACGATTGTCCAAAAATAACAATGTCCCTTATGTTGTCTTAGTTTATCTCAGTTGTTGATCTGTATATTTGTGAAGGTTTCATTTGTGTTTACTTCAATATTTGTTCATTTAAATAACTTGTTACTGCAAAGAACAAATAGGAGATAGTAAACCAGAAAATGCAATAGGGGTTTCTGATGTGTTAGATTCAGGAATTTTCACAACACTTTATGGATATGATGCACTTTCTTTTTTTGATATGATGTTTTGAGATCGCAGGGCCCTGGGGGCAAAGGACTGGGTTCAAGAGAGTTAGGAGATTCTCCGAGCTCTCAAGAACAATTTACAGGTGGCTCAAAATCAACAGAAGATGTATGCAGATAAGCATCGGGTGGAGAGATAGTTTGAGGTAGGAGACATGGTCTACCTACGTTTTCACCCCTATAGACAGCCTTCAGTGTAGCAGAAGTGAACAAAAGAACTTCGACTGCGATTTTATGGGTTGTATAAGGTGATCAGGAGAGTCGGAGAGGTGGCTTATGAGCTGGAGCTACCTTCAGAGAGTTGAATCCACAGCGTGTTCCATGTCTCATGCCCGAAGAAGGCGCTGGAGCAGCAAGTTACAACAGAAAATGAGCTGCTACCTTTGGATAATGAGGGCATTTAGTTTTGACACCAAAGTCCATATTGGAGACCCAGGAGATGAGATTGAGAAACCGGGTAATCAAAGAATGTTTGGTCAAATGGAAGGATTTACTGAAAGAGGATGCTACAAGGGAGAGTGAACAGATCTTGTAACATCTAGCTTTGCAGTTGCTTGGGGACAAGCAACATCCAGGAGGGGGGACTGTAATGTCCCTTCCTAAATATTTTCTAAGGCAAAGAACCCAATTTTGTAAATTTTGCCAATTTTGGTCTAAAGGCAAATTTTGGAGGCAAGACTTAGGAAAAGTGGGTTGAAGAGCTTTTAGTGGAATGTGGGGGCCACCCACGCACAAATAATACACACCACTTAGTAGGTAATTCAAATTTATGAAGGGAGGTTGAAAATCGAAGGAGGGACCCACATGAGATCAAGGGCCAACAAGTACAAATAGGTGGAGAGAAGCATCATTTGGGGCTTTTTGACATTTTGATATCTGATTGTCACTCTAGCTATTTAGTTGAGTTACAAGTACTATTTAGCACAAGAGCTTTCCAAGGAGTGAAGCACAATCTTTCTTCGGTGGACCTTGAATGCCACCTTAGGAAGGATTTACCTTGCTTTAGAGGTTGGGAGAGAGACATCAAGGAAGTAGACGCTATTCTGGTTTAGCTAAGACGCAAGAGGAGAAGCCACGCAATCATTAGGAGGATTGGTGTTGGAATTGGGGTCTCTATTGTTGCAAGGGTGTTTCTTGGTCAGATTCCAGCGAAAGGAGGAAGATTTCTGGAGGAAAAGGGAGTCCCCCACTGTTGTACAAATTGCTGGAACATGGTACTGAGTCATCCCCTATAGGCCTACGCAGTTCTTTTTGGGTGTTGGTTGTGTGGAGTGTCGATTAGAGGATTTAGATGTTGAGCGCTGGGATTTCATTTGGAGGGTGGTTGTGGGGAGATTGTTAGCATTTTGGAGCAGCAAAACATCATTTTCTGCTACAAGTGGAGTGTTTTGGTTTTAGAGGAAGGCCAAGCTATTTGGGGCCATATTTGGAGGGTCAAAACCAGAGAAAACCCTTTCTAGGTTTTTTGGGTTTTTGGCAAGGGTCATAGCGCTAAATTTACAGAATTTTCTGGGCAGTTTTAAGGGGCCAAGTCAGCCAGTAGTGCAGAAAAACTGGGCCAGCACAGTTTTTTGGAGGGATAAACTTTGCAGCAGTTGGACATTGAGAGACTGATCACCTGTGGCTTGAGGCTTGGCTTGAGCAAGCTCAGGTGCACTCCCAATTTTTATTGTATTCCAGCAATTTACATATAATAAAATTTGGCCATTTTGTTTTTCTGGAACATTTTCTGTTTATGGCTATTTTCTAAAAATTGTTTGCGTTGTTGTTTTTGTGCATGTCTTTGATTATCGTTGTAAAATTTCTATTTGGAACATTACAGCCATGTGGTCCCTCACCCACCTGCCATGATTGTATGTTTGAATATGGGCCTCCCGAATCTAACTTTTTGCCTTTTCATTTTGTAATTGAGTATTGTAGTTTATCTATCATGGACACTACTGGGCATGGATTAATGGGGGGATTCGGCAGAAAGAATGGGCTAGTTTTGTGCTCTTGTCCCCTAGACCCCTTTGGATGTTAACCTTGGATTCTAGTCCCGTGGGATCTCTTTCACTGACCCTTCGGCTTTAGGGATGGTATTACGTGAGAAACCCTGATTTTGGTTGTGTGGTCCCACTGCCTCATCCATATATATTACTCCCCTTCCACTCCTTATAACCCCATTCATCATTTCTCCCACCTGGGTCCACTTAGGGTTAGCTTTCGCCTTCCCCTTACCCACACCTTGCGTTAAACTTGGAATGATGCCCTTGAGATTGACGCAACTGAAAATAAAAGTAAAAGCATAATTTGCTACATTCAATAGGAAAATGTACACAAAATGCAAAAGATGGTCGGGACAAACACATTTAGCACGTGGGCAAAAGCCAATACATGAGCTCTACCCGATTATCATGGCCATCATCCTGGTTCCTACAAGCCCTAGATGAGCCTCCTTTATCATTCAGGAACACATGCTTGTCCCAACCCATGGTGGGCAATGAAACACCCTACCTTAAAGGGGGTATCCATTGTTATATCTCACACATCATGCTCCTACCCCTTAGCCCGGAGTGGTTAATTAAAGAAAAATCATAATAGGAAAAAGGCATATAAAGAAGGGTGAAAAAATCAAGGTCGGGGAACCTCATGTACTTCGATTGCTCCCTCCTATATATAATACACCCAAGTGTGGGGTTCCCTTTTATTGGTTGCCCTTGTACCCTAGCATGTGGCCCAGGGTTGCCCCTTTCATCCCCTACTCCATTCATCTCTTTATCACATACCACCAGCTTTTGAAGGGTTTACTTTGGACATACTATCTCCTTTAGAAGTAGAAGCCACCTAATAGGATACTTGATTAACGCCATTTAGAGCTTGGAGACATTAACACATGCCAACCCATTATGGAAGGGCAGGCCATTATGAAGTCCCCACTTGTTTTCCATGGTTTGTAAGCTCTTTTATTCGATTGCTTTGATGACTTGTTGTACTGGAAGGCTAAGGGATGCATTGGATCTTATGTAGGATTGCAATTGGTCTCCATCTTGGGTTTGGTCTCTCTATATGAGGTCCTAACCCTACGGAGGGCTACATTGGCACATGTAGGGTGTTTGTTGAGAGCCATGGGCCTCCACAGCAGTAGACAACACTCCATGGATCCCCAGTGATGTTTAGAGATTGCTCGAGATTCCCCTATTAGACAAGGAAGATGCACCTAGTTCACCTTTGCCTAGCCAACCCCACAGTTGCACCATGCACTTGGCAAATGACCCAAGACTTGTATGTTGATGTGGCATCACTTACACCATCATCTGAGCCCTTGCAGATGGTCTACAGGCATCTTCGACCTACTTGGAGACCCAGTCGCTTCTGTGCCCTCATAGCCATTCGGAGAACCACAATTTTATTATGTGGAGAACAAGGGGCCAACCCCTTGTCCATTACTTTTGGAAGTCCAATTCATCATTTTGGCACTTATGGACTTCATTAGGCTTCTTAGAGAGCCCAACGACATGCATTATTGATCATTCAACCCCTTGAGAGGCTTGTTATTTTGTTTATGAGCTAGTTTGGTGGGCTTGTCACCAAAAGTTAGTTATTTGCACATTTTTTTTTTTTTTTGTTACACTATGGGCTAATGTACGCTCTAATAGCCAAAGCGAACACCTTAGAGGTGTATAAATACAAATGATGAGAGTTCATTTCTCATCATCACTTGGTTTTGACTTGTATCTCTTTTGAGATTTTCATTGTTCCTTCTTGGTGGACGAAATTTTAGAGCATGGATGAATTTTGTTGTATGGATTGTCTTTTCTTATTTTGGAGCTTCATGATTGGAAAGTCTATTGGTGGTTAGATATATTCTCTTCCATGTAAGTTCAAATTTAATGTTATTATTCTTTTAATTTTTCACATGCATTGATAATGAGATTTTCGCTATACTAGGTCTAGTTGTTACATGCATTTACTGCGAAATTGTGGAATTATGTTTCTATATAGCATATCTCTATGTATGGGCCATGTATGTTGAACGAATTCTCCCAAGGATAATTATATGGTTGAATTTATCTTGATAAGCTAGTTCACCTTGCAAAACAAAGTATAAAAGCTTTTAAGGTCACTCTCTTTTGCCCTAGTGATAAACGAAGTTGATCTTAAGGCCTCCTTGTCCTAGAAACGAAGTCTATCTTCATATTCTTCTTGACTCCAATCTCTCCAAAGGACAAGGCATTAGTCTACCATAAGGTGATCACTCAAAGAAATATTTTTCTTCACCTCTCCTTTATTCTAGGGCTAGCCATATTAGGGCTCCTAGGGCATCATTTTCTCAACACATCACCGATAAGAAAAATTCAGTCTCTTGGCCTCTACTGCGTTGGTGTGTCTCCTAGGCCTCCTCCAAATTTAGGAAATTCGGACGATGGGGTTGTGAGATATCTCAAGCCCTAGCCTCGAGATTGGTTTTTGCCCTAGGTTTCCTTAGGCTATATCCTCATAGGGATCATTTCACCTTCAACTGAAAATTAATTCTTTGGTCGCCTTTTCCTCGTTGTTTAGGTCAAATATATCATTGGTTGCTAAACTCCTTTCCCTTGACCTAACCTGGGTCCACTTGGTCTTGTGTGGTCCCATACCTTTGAAAATTCAACTCTTTAAGAACCACTTGGGAAACCAAGTTCAATAAAGATTTTAGGGTTTTGGAAGCTCCTTTACAATTCACACTCCTTAAACCTAGTCCTTAAATCTTCGTCCCCTTCTCCTAGAAAGCCTTGTACCTTGCTTAAGAAGCAACTCCCATTCTTGAGCATCCCCTAGGAAAGGGTCTCCAAGGTCACTTCACACCCATCTTAGTTGATCAATCCATCATAAGTGTTTCTTTATATATCAGGTCTCCTCCCATTGGTGAAAGTCTGTAAAGAGTAGGAAGCTTTAGCTATGGTGACAATGGGCTTTAGCTACATTGTTGCTCTTGTCCTAGCAAGTGCCCCTCTAGGACCTCTTGCTAGTTTGAGCGGTAACACATCCATCACGATTTGGGCCAAAACCATGGACACATTTCGACATGTGATGGATGAGGATGATAGTACTCGTCGAGACGAATCCGATACATCGAAAATCATTTGATTCTGAGTTGTAGAAATGGAGTTATGAATTTTTGAAGTTTAGAAGTGGGTTTGCACAAGAAAAATTAAGGTCGGCTTGATGTTAATAAGCCTTGTGACAGCTTGTCAAGCTCTATGATGATGTTTGGTTGGAGCCTTCATATTGGATATAAATATGAGGTGATTAGAGTGTCGTTTCACCATCTCATGTGCATCAAAACTTAGGAGATCATAATCTGAAGTGAGACGAAGTTTAGAAAGAAGGCCAAGTTGAAATGGGAGAGTTGTTTTGCGCTGAAATGATCCTTTTCAAGAGGTCGAGTTAGGACAGAAGTAGGCCGAAGCTTTTGTTGATTTGGGGTAGCATCGGATGTGCTCTAGCCATGAAAATTGGTGGAGAGGCTAAAGCACATGAGATCTCCAAGACCCAGAAATGGTTTGGGGAAATTCTACCCGGTGAGAAAGATATTAAAATAATTAATATTTTTTAATGAGTTCTTAAGTCTACACTTTGGAAAATAAAAATATTAATGGGTATTAATATAAAATTGGGTTAGAAGGTTCTAAATGACATGGATCAAGCCAAATCTAATCTTAGCTATTGATTAGAGATTTAATCTCGACTCTTGAAGACTCAATAGAAAAATTATAAGAGAAGGCTTGAGGGTCAATTGGAGATACACCAAGTTGATCAGTCAGTTCGATTTTTTGGAGCGGAGTTTTCTGAGAGAAATCGAACCAGTGATCAAAGTTGCAGCAAGGGGGTAGTGAGTGCATAGTAGAGAGGCAGAGATAGTGTTGGAAGACCAACGTAGAGGCAGAGAGGCAGACGCAGAGCTAGTAGGAGCCACACAGAGGGCTAGAGTGACTGGGCAGAGGCTAGCAGGGCTTGCGTGAGTGACGCAGAGGGCCAGAGAGGTAACGTAGAGCATCTATAGGCTGATGCAGAGGCCAAGACGGTTGATGCAGAGCCTCAGAGAGGCGTTGGAGAGAGTTTCGTGGCGCAGACTTGCTGAATATCTGCTTCCGAAGAGAGGTATTACTGACAGATAGATTTCTCTGTAGGGTGAGCCAGTTTGGCACCTAGCTGTACTCAAGAAATGTTGCTTAATAATAAAACCCTCAAAATTGTTGCACCGGTTTTCCCAAGTTGGGTTTTTCTGGGGACAATTGTCCAAAAATAACGGTGTCGCTTGTGTGTTTGTCTATTTCTTGCAGTTGATGATTTGTAGATGGTTGAGATTGCATTGTGTTTATTTCAGTATTTATATTGTTAAATAACTTGTTCAGTAATTAAACAAGTACGTGAAATAAACCAGATAGTGCAGGAAAATTTCTAACGGGTTAGACTTAGAAATTTCAACAACTTCAAGGGTGAAATTTGGGTTGTGTAGAGGTAAGTTTGCAACATTCTAACCTCTGTTTAGGGCTATGTTTGGGTATAGGTGTTTGATGTGGGAGCTAAGGTTTATTCCTTAGTGAACAATGAGGTGTTTTGGGTAAATAGTGGCATGGTTTACGTCCTACAACCCAACATTTGACAACAGCAAGGAGGAGGGACTATGCCGCAGCTATAGAAGGCTTGTTGAGGGTGAATGAGTGGGCTGGCAAGTGGTTGTCGAAAGCCATAACCAAGTAGCCTCATTAACAACAGTCTACATCAGTTTAGAAAGCAGTCAAAGCATGTTTGGTTGATGATCTCATGTTGATTTGATGCTAGGTGGAAGGTTGTCCTAGTGTGGACAGAATTGTAGCAGCCTGTGGAAGCCATTTGTGGGGGTTGTCTTGGGTGTTAAGAAACCCCAACTAGGAGCAGATTTTATTGGGGTTTTGTGTTAGTTGGATTGGGCACCTTTGGATTGTTGGAGGACAGCGTGTTGGTGACCGAAAGTAGCCCTAGAGCAGCATAAAAGAAGGACATTGATTGTTCCGTGATTGGGTGAAGATTGGAGCCTATATGCAGTTCTTTGATGGACGAAAGAGGCTACTAGAAGGCAAATTGGAGCTCAGGTATTGGACAACCTAGAAGAGCAAATTGGATCAACCCGTGTTCATTGTAGCAGAAGCGACTTGTAGCATTGATAGGTGGCAGCCCTCCTGGAGACTCCATGTGTTGTCCTTTGATGGATTAAGGAGCAGCTAGAGAGTAGAATGAGAGCGAAGGACTGACAGGACAAAATACGACATAGAGTCTGCAACATGATTGTCATTCTTTTACTCCATAGACTGTTGTATTATTCAGATTGGTTTAATATAACGAAGATTGGGTTGTACATATTTGTACAATATTTTGTAAAAGGTTGTCTATACTTGTGCATGTGTGATTTACTACTTTATATTTTCCATTGTACAAAGTAGTTCTATTGAGATTCTTGGTTTGGTATCATCGGAGGTTCTAAGATTCTAACCCAGACCCAAGATCTTGGAAATTCAACACTAGGATGAAATCCTTTGCCAAAATCAGAGGCTTATCTAGGTGTTGTTACATAATTAAATGGTCATACTAGCATCATTTACAATAAACTTTGCAGAAATTGGGTTTACAATGATAAATGATGGCAATTGGTGACTTTGATCTTCAAAAAAAATCTCTCCACTTCTTTGTACTCTGCTTTCTCAAATTGTTGACAAAGTGTGGTCAACAAGTATCACTAGACGAGATCAACTACTTGGATGGGACCAGTGATGGATTGATTTTACTCAGGAAGAGATGAGACTTGCTCTTCTCGAAGGTAATACCAGCAGCAACAGTAGCAAAGGATTGGAGATTGTGAAAGATGAGGAGAATGTAGCCCTTGCATCTAAAGATAAATCAAAGAAAGGTCTCGGTCAGGGACAACACTCAACGGGAGGAGAAAAGAAGAAGAAAGATCTGTCGAAGATTAAATGCTTCAGATGTGGTGATTTTGGTCACTACAATACCCAGTGTCCAAAGAAGAAGGATAAAAAAGGGGAGCAACAGGTAGCAACTCCAGCAAAGATCAACGAGTTGACCTCCAGATTGGAGTATGCAGTAGCAACATCTATACCTCTAGATGGAGGAGAAGCATAGTCTTTTAGAGTTACAAGATGGGAAAAATCCATATGAGGAGCAACAACCTGATCCAGTTGATGTAGATTCTTCATGAGGATCAATACCTTCGCTATAGGGGCCCACAATATTTTAGTAGCCGCTGGATCGTATTATTTAGCAGGCACCATCAGATTCTAGGGGACAGTTGCGGAGCTAGTAGTAGTTAGTTATTAAGGGGCATAGTGATAGTGGGCACAAACTATTACTCAATAGATAGAGCAGAGCTAGTTGCAGTCAAAGACTCGGTGGACAATTGCAGAGCCATTTGTTGGGATTTGGTTCTCAGTGGCAGTTGTTGCAGTAGCAACAGCAACATGAGATAAGTTGCAGCGCAAAGCAAAGTTGGCAAAAGTGCAAGGAGGCACATTGCAAATGCCAGCAGCAACGCAAATGCGGGATGGTTCAGCTACAGAGCCAGTAGATGAATTAGAGTATGTGCAGTGGCTTGGTGGCTAGTGACAGCTTGTTACAAATGTCAGACATCAGTAGCGTGAGGGAAGATGTTATAAGAGAAGAAAAAACACCTTCCTAGCTAAGAGGGAGTGTTAGTTTTTGTAGAGTCATACATGTGTTCTAGTCTTGATTTGTGTCAAAGAGTCTAAGAACACGAGATCTTCAAAACTCAAAAAAGGTTTCATGAGATAGGCTTGTAAAATGCCTTAACTAAATTAATTAACCATCATTTAAATTTTTCCTATGTCTAGGTTAGGAAAACTAGTTAATTAATAGGAATTAATTAAGAAAAGGTGAGAAAACTCTAGAAACTCACACAGATTGAGTTGAGATGATCTTAGCCGTTGATAATGATTTAATCATGGTTGTCGAAAATCCAACGAGAGATTATAAGAGCAGGTCGATGGGGTTGAAGAGGATATAGTGAAGAGACACCAAGTGAGAGGCAGAGCAATTTCATAGGGTAGATTGAGCTATCAAGTTTATGAGATTCAAAAAGAGAGAGTTTGAGCCAAAGCATTAGAGATTGAGGGAGCAACAACAGAGTATTCCAACAGTGATTCATAGCAACAAAGCAAGGAGGCCGAAATATTTCTGCAGGAAGGCTGAATAGCTTGTGCGAATATCCTGAAACCCAGTACAAGTTGCCAGAAGAGGGTTTGCAGTGTTGCTGAAGGTCAGATCGAGCTCCAAAAGGCCAAGCGAATTTCTTCTAGTTGTCGAGGGAGGCAGGACGATTCACTTGGAGCGAACTAGTAGGCCATATGATTTTCCCAAGCTAGGCAGTGTGAATTCCTAGAAGTCGAGTTTCTTAGTGCGGTTTGAGCAAGTCAGAGGGAGGGCGAGATAATTTGCAAAAGGGAGAAATTTGCTCCAAAATTATTTGGCTAGATTATTTGCTAGAGGATATACAAATTGGCATCCAAAATTGTACTCAGAATTGTTGCTATTGCATAATAAAATTAACCCTCATCTGTTGCACTGGTTTTCCCAGTGGGGTTTTTTCCAAGGACGTTAGTCCAAAAATATTGGTGTCAATTTTTATTGTGTGTTTGTACATCTATTTTCTAAATTCTAGTTTATTTTCCGTAGCGTAATTTTATTGCTAAGAATTGTAGTGTGATTTATTCATTACTTGCTATTGAAATTTCTAAGTTTAACCCGTTATAAATTCTTTCTGCATTATCTGGTTTACTTCACTTGTTTATTTCTTTACAAGTTATTTAACCATATAAATACTGAAAATAAACACAAATGCAGTGTCAACTCATCTACAGATCATCAATTGAAAATAATAGATAAACACACAAGGGACACCATTATTTTTGGACAATCGTCCCCGGAAAAACCCAACTTGGGAAAACTGATGCAGCAGTTCTGAGGGTTTTATTATTAAGCAGCTTTCATGAGAACAACTAGGATGCCAAACTAGCTCACCCAACAGAGAAATCTATCTAGCAGTAATACCTCTCTTCGGAAGCAGATATTCAGCAAGTCTGCTCCACGAAATTCTCTCTGAAGCTTCTTTGAAGCTCTGCGTCACTCAGAAGCCCCTTGCGTCAGCCTTCTGTTGCTCTGCGCTGGCTCTCTGGCTTTCTATGTCACCCACACAAGCCCTACTAGCCTCTGCATGGCTCCTATTGGCTCTGCATAGCCTCCTCTACCCTCAGTGTTGATCCCTCAGCACTATATCTGCCTCTCTGCTATGCATTCACTGCCCCTCGCTGCAATTCTGATCACTTGTTCGAATTTTCTCAGCAAACCCCGCTCCAGAAAATTGCACTAATTGATCAATCTTGGTGTATCTCCAACTAACCCTCAAGCCTCCTCTTATACTTTTTCTGTTGAGTCTTCAACGACCGATATTAAATCTCTAATCAACGGCTAAGATTAGATTTGACTTGATCCATGTCATTTAGAACATTCTCACCCGGTTTTATATTAATACTCATTAATATTTTAATTTTCCTAAGTTTAGACTTAGGAATTCCATTAAAAATATTAATTATTTTAATATCTCTCTAACCGAGTGGAATTTCCCAAAAACATTTATGGGTCTTCAAGATCTCATGTGCTTTAGCCTCTACACCAATTTTCATGGCTAGAGCACATCCAATGCTACCCCAAATCAACACTCTCTTAGCGAGGAATGTGCTCTAGTAATGCTCCACCACTGAACATCACCCTGCTCATTTGGCACCGATCCCTGTGCTGATGCTTGGCTTGCTGCCCAACATCCTCTACATTGTTGCCTCCTGTACTGCTGCCCATGGCTCTGCCACTGCCACTGCTACATCTGTAATGCAGCTCCCTCTGCATCTGTGTTGTTGCTAGTGCTTCTTCCCAACATTGCATCTGCACTGTAGCTCTCTCTTATCATGTTGCATCATGTTGTCCATAGCACTACCACTGCTAATTGCTGCACTGCAACTTAGTTACTGAGAAGTAAGTCACTAATCTATCCAACTACTGACATCCTTGTCAGGCTAGAAGCCCCCTGAGGCTGAAGCTACCTCTGCTGCTATCTTGTGCTCCCTCTGCTGCGTTTGTGCTCTTGCAACACCTTTGTGTCTCTTGCACTGCTGCAACCACCTCTGTGCCTTTCTACACTGCTGCAACCACCTCTATGCCTCTCGCACTACTACAACCCTCACTACACTACCAGAGACCACCACACTCTAGCACTGCATTGTCGCTCCATCCGCATCTTGCTTCTACCGACATCCGTCATCCTGCTACTATCACTCGGGGCTCCCATAGCTGAATATGATCCAAGAGTTTGGGTACTTCAAGGATCATGCCCCTCATCTTTTATAGTCCTCCCGACTGCAGCTCAGTGTCGCCCTACCTCTTCTCTAGTGGTGCATGAGCACTCATGGCACAGTCGTCATCCGTCTCGACTTTTTTTTCCGCCTTAGCCAGAGCTGCCTCGGAGTCAGAAGCCTCTCTCTTATTCTTCTTCCTGGGACACTGGGTTGCATAACGACCCAACTCCCCACAATGGAAGCACTTTATCTTGGAGATGTCCTTCTTTTTTCTCTTCCCCCGTTGTCCTACAAATGCCAGAGTTGCATCCTCTTCCTCCTCTTTCTTTATTCGACCTCCTTTGCTGCTACTTCCCGCCTTGGTCATCCATTTGAACTCTTCTTGGTGAAGAGGTGCCCACATCTCTTCCCATCTTGGAAGATTAGCTCTGCCCAAAATGCTTTGGACAAATGTCTCCCAATCCTCGAAGATTGCATTAAGGGCGGTCCTCACCATGAACTCCTGATCCGGCATGGCCCCTATGGAAGTAAGTTGGTCTCGAATCTCTTGCAACCTGTTGAGGTATAGATCTATTTACTCCCCCTTCTACATCTGATACGACCGCAACAGATTCTCTAGTGGCATCTTCCTCTACACGGAAGTGCCCTGATACAATGTCGTCAAGGTATCCCACATCTCCTTTGTCATATTCTTCTCGGCAATATGTTGAACTACATGATCCTTGACCCCATCAAGGATTATGCACTTTGCCTTGGCCATTGCATCCTCATACCTTTCATTATCAGCTGAGTCAACTGGGATAGCCACGGTTCTCAAGACGAAGCCCTTGATGCGATGTTTATCCAGAATAGACAGGATCCTGGCCTTTTAGATGACAAAGTTGGAGGCCCCTCTTCCAACCTGTCCTGATCCCTTAGTCCGTTCATTGCCATCCCCGCTCTTCTTCTCGACTCCCTCTGAGTCTAGACTTCCCTCCTGGAAGTTCTCTCCTAGACTCCCTCTGAGTCTCGATTTCGCTCTTGGAAATCCTCCTGCTAACTGTCGAACTGCTCGCCTCTAATCCTCTGTGCACCTGCAACACGGATCTAGGTTTCTTGGCTAGAAATCCCTTAAGGCAGCGGCTCCCTTTACCTTGGTTTTGTCCTGTTAGGTATTGTTCTGCTTCGACAGCAACAACACCCCACTAGTTTCTCAATCCACAATCTGTCTACAACTCCCTAGGCCCCAGTAGCTGAAGAAATTGAGCCTCTTAGCTCTGCACAATCCCGACAAGGCTGAATTGCGCCTCTGGCCAACTGCGTCAAGCCTACCTGACTGAGTAGGATGACATGGCTCTTTGTGAGCCTCTTCTGCATCTCTTTGCCTTTGCGTTGGCCCTCTCTCTAGCTCGAAATGAATATGCAGGCCCTCTGCGTCACTCCTCCTCTGCTGCCTTCTGCTTAGGAACAACTCTGTCTCTCGGGATCGTTGTTTCTGCTGCAAATTTTCTGATTTTAGTTGGTGCCTTCAGTTCTCCTATAATCTGCAATGCTCTAATACCATGTTGAAATTTCTAAGTTTAACCCGTTAGAAATTCTTTTTGCATTATCTGGTTTACTTGACCTACTTGTTTATATTTTTACAAGTTATTTAACCATATAAATACTGAAAATAAACACAAATGCAGTCTCAACTCATCTACAGATCGTCAACTAAAAATAACAGACAAACACACAAGGGACACCATTATTTTTGGACAATCGTCCCCGGAAAAACCCAACTTGGATAAACTGGTGCAACAGTTTTGAGGGTTTTATTATTAAGCATCTTTCTTGAGTACAACTAGGGTGCCAAATTGGCTCACCCAACAAAGAAATCTATCTATGAGTAATACCTCTCTTCGAAAGCAGATATTCAGCAAGTTTGCTCCACGAAATTCTCTCCGACGCTTCTTTGAAGCTCTGTGTCAGCCCTCCTGGTCTCTGTGTCACTCAGAATCCTCTTGCGTCAACCTTTTGTTGCTCTGTGCTAGCTCTCTAGCCTTTTGCGTCACCCACGCAGGCCCTGCTAGCCTCTGTGCAGTCACTCTGGCCCTCTGCGTGGCACCTGCTGGCTCTGCGTAGCCTCCTTTGCCTCAGTGTTGATCCCTCGGCCCAATATCTGCCTCTCTGCTATGCACTCATTTCCCCTTGCTACAACTTTGATCACTTGTTCAAATTTTCTTAGCAAACCTCGCTCCAGAAAATCGAATTGACTAATCAATCTTGGTGTATCTCCAACTGACCCTCAAGCCTCCTCTTATACTTTTTTTGTTGAATCTTCAACGGCCGAGATTAAGTCTCTAATCAATAGCTAAGATTAGATTTGACTTGATCCATGTCATTTAGAACATTCTCACCCAGTTTAGACTTAGGAACTCCACTAAAAATATTAATTATTTTAATATCTCTCTAACTGGGTGCAACGAAACCATTTATGGGTCTTGGAGATCTCATGTGCTTTAGCCTCTTCAGCAATTTTCATGGCTAGAGCATGTTGATTTGGGGTAGCATCCGATGTGCTCTAGCCACAAAAATTGGTGGAGAGGCTAAAGCACATGATCTCCAATATCCAGAAATGGTTTGGGCAGATTCTAAACAGTTTGGGAGATATTAAAATAATTAATATTTTTAATCGAGTCTTTAAGTCTAAACTTAGGGAAAATAAAATATTAATATGAATTAATATAAAGTTGTGTTAGAAGGGTCCAAAAGTCATGGATCAAGCCAAAGTTAATCTTAGCCGTTGATTAGGGACTTAATCTCGGCCGTTGAATTGTCAATGAGAAAAGTATAAAAGGAGGCTTGAGGGTCACTTGGAGAACACACTGAGTTGATCAAGATTTCGTTTTTCTGGGGTAGGGTTTGTTGAGGAAGTCGAAAGAGTGACCAGAGTTGCAGTTGAGGGGCAGTGAATACAGAGGCAGAGAGGGTACTGGGAGAATTAACGCAGAAGCCGGGAGAGAGGGACGCAGAGCCAGCCAGAGGCCATGTAGAGCTAGCTAGGGCCCACACAGAGGCAGCCAGGAGCTGCGTAGTGCCTCAGAGAGCCAGCGTTGGTGACACAGAGGCTCTAGAGGTTGATGCAAGTGTTATTGGGCTGACGTAGTCCCTAGAGGCAGACACTGGGGTTTTCGTGGAGCAAATTGGAGCTAGGAGTTGTCGAAGTGTTTATCTGGGGTTTCAGCTGGAATATTTGCTTCTCAGTAGAGAGGTACTATTGCCAAGATTATTCTCTGTTGGGTGAGCCAGTTTTGGCACCCATACTGTATTCTGAAACTTCTTAATAATTAAAACCCTTAGATAGTTGCACCGGTTTTCCCTCATTGGGTTTTTTTGAGGACATTGGTTCAAAAACAACAGTGTCACTTGTGTGTTTGTTTTGTTTCCTTCAGTTGATAATATGTAATGTGTTGAGCATGTACTTGTATTTCTTTTCGGTATTTACGTGGTAAATAACTTGTTAATTAATCAGAAGAAGTAGGCATAAATAAATCAGAAAAGTACATGAAGGGTTTCTAACAGTTAGACTTAGAAATTCCAACATGGTATCAGAGCGTGGTTGTAGATCACAGGATGAGGACATCAACCAGGTAGAGCAACAACAGCAGAAAACAATTGTCCCGAGTGATAAAAGCTTTTCCTAGCAGAGAAGCAGCAAGGAGGGGGTGACACAGTGCCTGCCTCATCAAGTTTGAGTCGGGAAGAGGATCAGCGCAGCGGCAGAGGGGAGCAGACTCAACCTACGCAGTGCCCTGTCATCTTTCTCAGTCAAGAAGGATTGACGCCCATGGCCAGGAGGTGTGAATTTTGTTGGTGTCGGCATTGGCTGAGCCTAGAAGCTCTAACCTTCAGTTTGTTGGGGCTTAGGAGGCTGTGGGTAAGTTGCAAAGTGAAGCTGGTGGGGTACTGTAGTCATAACAGTACCTAACAGGGAAAGACCAAGGAGGAGGGAGTTGCTACCGAGGATTTCTAGCCAAGAAATCCAGATCAACGATGTAGCTGCACTAAGGATCGGAGTGGGGGCATCTCGACATTGGCAGAGAGGTTTCTAGGAGGGAAATCGAGGCTCAGAGGGAGTCACACCAAGAAATTCCAGAAGGGAAGTAGAGGAGCAGTGAGATGGCAGCATTATTTTAAAAACCGGTCATTTCGACTCCGATTCGACCGAGTTGGTCCGAGTCATAGCCCAACAGAGTCAACTCAGCCTTTGAACTGGACTGGTCGGCCGGGTTGTTACCGAGCCGGCCGAATTGGCTACGACTCGGTCAACGCGGTAACAACCCAACCGGCTCGACCGAGTCCAAGCCAACTCGGCCGACTCGGTAACAGCGGCCGGTAAAGTCACTTCAACGGCATTTTTTTTTTTAATTTCATTTTTGGGGACTCCTTGGGCTTCCTTGTCTGACTCTGATCCCTAGTATTGATATGCTATTCATGGTAATGTTAAATTTTTAAAGTAAAAGTGACATTCTCCTTAATCTTCATTTTCATCCTTCTACTTAAATTTTTAACATTACCATGAAATGACTCAGGATGTTGCAGAGTGGTTTCGGCCTCATTGGATTTCATATGGAGAAAGTAGAATTTTAGATTTCATTCAAAATCCAGGAGACTTATCAGTTTTTTAGGATTTCAAGATTGGGGGATTGCAATGTTTCCATTGAATTTTGTCATGTATTAGGGTATGGAACTCATATTTAATCAAGAGCACCAATCCCTCTATGTACCTTGATGTTAGCGACATTGGTTGTCGAACTCCTCTGGGATTCGCTCCCAAACCGGGAGCTTCTGGAAATGTCGCTCCCGCTCCCGTTTTCAGTCCCACTCCCCGCTTTCGCTCCTGCTCCCAAGTAACACTGAGCCAGAGGATGTTGGCAACTCTAGCAGTAGCCAGTAGTATTGGTCACAAACTTTTGTTGTAGAGGCCATTTTTGGCCTCTTTGGTTATGTGTTTTTGTTTTGATCTCTATATCATCATTGTGTATGTATTGGACAGTGCACTGGGTGCCATTTTGATATAATGGATATATTCATGAGCCTACTTTGATCATA
>APFE030031499.1:0-12360 GCA_000404065.3 Pinus taeda
CAATTGCAACATGTTTCATGCTAATTGGGACACTTTCATTTTTCAAACCCGAGGAGTTGGTGCCCCAAAATTGAGTAACAATTTCCACATTTGAATAACTTTTTGAATAATCAATACTTTGAAGTGCTAGTATGTTTATTTTCATTATATTTCATTATAATATCATCTCAAATTCATATTCATAAGTTTCTATAGCATTTTGGGCTTATGAGAGGCCCTAGAGTCAGCTTTTCTTTGTTGGTTTCTGCAAAACTTCATGTTTGAAGGTCTGTAAATGCAAGGTAAATCATCATTTCATGGTTTAAATACCAACATTGTTGAGGGCCTTCATAATCAATCGTGGCTCTTTTGTCAAGGTTACTTCATTCATAAATTTAGTATTTTCTTCGTTGGTTTGTGTTTTCTACAGTAATATATCATACATCCGATCAAATCTATTTTTTCTCTTTAAATCCTAACCTTCATCATTTCATAGTTTGTAGGCTCTGGTCATCCTAATACATTTGGTGATGCTTGTGTAGTTTGGAATACCCCCTATGGAATTTTGGGAGTTTGCCAAAAGTGAGAGGAGAGTGTGCTTGGGTGACATTAGGGGCATCTGATGTGTGCTTACCATTTGGAATCTTGGCCAAGCCTTTATAAGCCTGCTAATATGAGTGGTAATAGATCTCTAGGGTAGGGGTTTAGTAAATTTAAAATCCCCTGCCACCAAAAAGAATTAGAGAGACTTCCCCTGAGATATAGAAGAGTTAATGACAACTCATTAGTAAAATTGGCAAAATGTGGCATGATTGTCAAAGTGAGGAAATATGCTACAACAAGGAAGGAGATAGTTGTTACAACTCAATTTTAGAGAAAATTAAGAAAAACTAAGAGGAATAGAATGAGAAAGGGGAATGCTAATAGGTCCACTACGATTTTACCCTTCATTAAATGCCTAGTGACATAGATTAATTACAATTCACAACATGTAGATAACAACCAATTAAAAAACAAAACCAAACTAACATGGGGTTATCTCATAAATCTCCTTAGATGAGATAACTAACCTAAGTGCTAGATATGAAAGAGAGGAAAACCAAAACAATCTAACCTTGTTGCCCCAAAAGAGTTGATCGTTGGGCCTTGAGCAACTTCCACGTGATATTGCACATATTGATGATCCTCCATATGCTGAAATGTTGAGCTTGAAATGTTGGGTGTTTAAATTTTTTATGATGTGCCTGTTACCCACCAAAATGTGTAACCCCATAGGCGAAACCTTTTCTCCTGCATTTGATAGCAACTCGGACAACCAGCTAGCCATCAACCTTTTATATCCATTTCTTGATGATTATATGCCTTCGCCATCTGCATCAACCACATACCTCTCCCCATCTAACATTTCCTCTTGGATGAAAGTGAGCTTCTATTCAAAATGTACTTTGATCATTTTGCAATCGAGTGCTTATACTTGTATATTTTGCGCATTTAGTATCGATAAAGGGGTGATTTAGAAGATTTATTGATCTTGACTGTAAATTTGTTCTCTCACCTTACTAGGGGAGTTAATCTTTAGCCCTAATCTAGTGGGACCTCCCTTAAGGCCTTAGGGTTGTAGGAGGGGCACTTGGGAAATACGGATTGAAATAGCATGTTCATCTTTCCCTACATCATACTTCCCACTTTCCATACCACATTACAAGCCCCTTATACCACCGCCATTCTTCGGGTCTAACTTGTCATTGGTTCATTGGGTTTTGGCACTTTTTTGTCCACACTCCTTGAGTAGGAGAAACGTTTTCCTCGAGGTTAATGCAACTAAAAAAATGGAGAGCATATTATGGTCACAATGAAAGAAAAAGAAGAACATCAAAATGTAAAAGAAGGTTAGGATAGAAGTTGGCGCATGGGAAAAATCTTAACATGAGCTCTACCCTCCTCATTGGTCATCACCCGGTTCCTGAGCACTTGATTCTCCATTTCATTAAAAGGAAACCTTTTATGTCCCAACCCTAATGAGAAATAAATTATCTCAAATACTAAATCATAAGAGCAAGCTCTAACCCTTAAGTTATGCACACAGAATAAAAATCATTATGATGAAAAAGTAAAAAGCACACTAAAGGTGTGCCCTAGAATGGAAACCCTAGTTTGAATTTCCCTGACTCGGGGACTTCTTCGAGTGTTGTATGAGCTTAGTATTAATTAGAATAAATCATAAGAAGCCCTTTCTTCTCCTTGCCTTGATCTCAGGAATACCTTTTACCACAATAATTCACAAAACCATAGATCGCGTACAACTTTCTTCTAAGTCTCTAATAGGGAGACAAAACCCTTTTGACGTTCCATATTATCACATAGAGCTTCCCTTAAGAATTCCTACATCATCACCTAGTACCTAAAACCCTAGAACATCAATAAAAGATTATTACTTATCTACCAGGACTCTTCCCATTGGCGAAATTCCACAAAGAGCACAGGACACTGGTTGTGTTGACAATGGGACATTATCACGTTGTTATCACTTAGTTTAGCTCTTTGGCCCGTACACTTTCCCTCCTTAAGGCCTGCTAGATTGTCGTAACACACCCTATAACATAAAAGTAAATGTCTTTCCACACACAAGGAGGCGATAACAATAGCAAATCTCAATGAGGGTCAGAAGCGAGTGAAGGTGAGAAAAGGAGAAGGAAGGAGAGGTGGAAAATATAGGGATGAACTAGTGGAGGAAAGAGAGATCAAAGTTACTAAATCCAAGATCAAAAAACTAAACCAAATAAGCAAAAGGGGACAAAAATAGAGATGAACTACTTAAGCCAAGAAGTAAGAGATGGAAACACTAGTTGAGATAGCAAATGAAAGAGGTGAGAATTACAACTCTATAGCACAAATAGTGAAGGAAAGAAGAAAAAGTTGACAATCCTAGTTTTGAACTGGGGAATGCAACAGATGAGTGGAAGCAAGCATTGGAGCAATGGTTGGAGATGTGATCCCATAGCTGCAGTCTATAGGATACGACAACCAATACCAAAGTCCCTAATAGGCAAATGAGAGGAATGGCGATTGGTCCCATCTAAGGAAAAGCCATCTCAGGTCGAGCCCTACCTGAGAAGACGACCTAGAGAGACTCGTTAGTGGTGATGTATCCTAGGAAAGGGGCAAGCAAAACAAATAGAGAGAGAGAGTATATAAGAGAAAGGGTTCATTAGTAAAAGTATGAATGGGGGTGCTATTATTTTTTTTAGAAACCCTCAACATATAAGGCCTAGGTTTCTCTCACAATTGACCCTCCCAGAAACAAAGCATCACTCAACTTGGTAGAGAATATTAATTATCGACACCTTATGAGGCTAGCATAATCCACAAGCCACTAGAGAAAGGTTAGTACTAGAAGGAAAGGATTTCATTCAACATTCGATGGGTAAGGAAAAGAGAAAAATACCATGGGAAAGAAAGCACCACGCAACATTCTTATCTCCTACGGTGATATGTGAGCTTCAGGAGGTGAATCTACTATGAATGATGATTTATTGGTGCACTTCCTTAGTAGCCCTATAAAGGTGATCGCTTATTGTACTTTTCCCCTAAGTTTCCCATTACCTTAATGCACTCTTTGTTCCCCAAATCAACCATATCCATATGTATGCATACCTATTTGGCCATGACCATCATTCTTCATTGAAGTCTCACAGTTTGTGATACATTAATGCTCCCTAGTGCAATGACCCACATCCTCCAAGGCAATGAAAGTATCTCTTGTGACCTCCAAGTCAAGCGTAATCAACTCCAAGTCAAAGCACTACTAACGCCCCCTTTAATGTCCCATTTGCATCAATGAGGTATCTTCAAAACGAGTCAACTTCTACTTTTGGTGAAACCACGAGGTTAAAAGAGGTATCATGGAAAATGTGTTGAGACACAATATGTCAAAGCAAGTCAAGGACACATCATGGACCAAGGACAACTCATGTTCAAGAAAGTTCAAGCCTTAACCCACACAAAAAGAGGGCAAATGGACCTAGACAAGGAGTGGCGTCCACCCTTTCTACCTATTGGATCATGTAAAGGTCAATTTGGAGGAATGTTGAGGAAAAACATAAGGCCATATAGGTCTCCAAGCAATGCAAGGTACATTTCAAGTCAAAAACAGACAAGGAGCCTAAAAGCATGTTTTGAATCATCTTTGCACCAAGGAAAGTGACGTCTTCCACATTAAACTAGCTGTTGGAAAGGCCAACATCTTTATTCAAGCAACATTGTGCAAACAAAATGGAATTTTTGACTTCCTAAGCACTCAGGGTCATTTTTCAAGGAATGTCATGTTATTTCTTGATGGAACGTTGTACCCTTAGACTAGTTAGGACCTCCTTTTGTCAAATCAAACCTCTAATTGGTGGGATGTCTAAGCTATTTTAAGATTTAAGTAATGTAATGAAATAACTTGTAGTTTGACTTAATCGTGAAGCATGTTGTGGATGAAAAGTTGCTTTTTTTTCAAGAAAAAGGAGGAAAGATGTTCAGATCCTAATCTAAACAAAGAGAAATCTACCTCCTTTGTTGATCATTGTGAATTGTTGAGATCGTTTTTCCATAATATGAAATATTTGCATGAAACCTTTGGTGTTGATCATGAATTATCTTTCTTGGTTGATTTCACATATTTCTTAAGGTGATTTGTGGATAACTAAAGGATACTATAAAAACTAACTAGATCAATCCATTAGAAAGGAATCTTTATCACTTCCTTAGGGATGTCTAGGGTTTTACTCGAACATCTCCCTTATTGGTGTAAGGTAGAGTTCATTTCTTCTTGTTGGGCCATGCACTAGAGCGCTCCTCACCAAGGGCTTCAGTTTATTTTGCATCATAATAGAGCTATTTGTTGAAGGATTTTCCCCAAGTATAATCGTTTCTAGTAGGGCTTGGTTTCAAAACTTGTTCTTGATTAAGCATGAGCTCATTTAACTTTTGGGATTCCACCTCCAGCCAGAATCCACAAGCATTGATCAACCAACTTAACATGGGCATCGATTTGACCCCACAGCCCTTGTGGAAATAAGGCACACTCCTTATTCCACCAAACAACCATCTCGTTTTATAAAATTCTGCAATTGTCCTTAATTTTTATTATCCAAAAAGCCCATAGAATAGAAAAATACATACATAAAATATTATATAGAAAAATATAACCATAAAAATAAAAAGTAAACCAGTGAATTTCTTCACTTTTATGTTTATATAAGATTTGACCGATTACATTTTGATTCTAGACTCATTTCTATCAAAACATGCCACATCATTTAAACCTTCCTTGTTGAATATACTCTAGGTGATCCACATACAGAGAATTCTTTCATGTGGTGCAATATACCACTATATAGTTGGGGAAAGGTTGTTGAGGTGACAGTGGTGGCCATTCTCCTGTTGCCACGAGGTTTGGATCTTCCTAGTGAGGATTTGCACTAGGCCTACAAAATTTTGCTGTAACAAGCCCTTTCAAACAAAATTTTTGCATGAATTGATAACGGGAAAGGGTTGGAGACAATACACAATTTGCAATTTTGTTGGTCCCAATCATTCTTAAACAAGAAACCCTCCAAATCTGGATTTTAGAGCCCATAGTCATAATTCTAGATTAAGCATTATTGTTTCCTTTCAACCACTCACAAAAACAGAAAATCCCATCCTTTTATTTTCTATGTGCATAAATTTACAATATAGATCATGAAATATCACAAATCATATTAATCATAAGTCTACAACACTTTGAAATTATTATCATTCATTAGACTTAGTTTCTTTTATGTATTTCCCCCTATGTCAGAGAACAACTGACCTACAATGTGTGAAGAAGATACTAAGGTTACACCAGGTATCACTCTGTAATATTCCTAATTAGCCATGGCTAATTAGAATATTCGATTTTGCTCAATTTTGCCTTCTATAGTTATTTGTAAATAAAAAGGTGAGGAAAAGGGGACATAACTCACTTTAGAATAAAAGTCACTTCCTAGGAGCACAACGTTGTGACTTAAAGGGGAGCCAAGGGGGCCAAAGGACCATGCAGAGATGGGGCCCACACAAACACTTGGAGGGACTGCGCAAATGGAAAAGAAACACGTGGCAAGAGGAGATTACGTTGGAGGAGGTGAGCCTTGGGATCGGGAGAGGCCAATGCTATAAAGGAGAGAAGAGCCCCCTCATTTTGTCATTTGATTATGTGCATTTGAGCTAGTCACTTCAACTTCTAGCACGCTGGCTGTTTAGCTAGTCTGCAGCACTATTTACTGCATTGAGTGTCTCTGTTCGGAGATCTCACCCTTAGCCCCCGGGGGACTTCGAGTGCCTGTTCGGGCAAGGTATTTCCATCGGTATTTTTGCAGTAGTTTCATCAGCATTTGGCAGGAGGATTGAGCATCTTGGATGACAGCGCAGTCTTGAGAGGGATGACGCAGTTCTTTCTGGCAGGAGTTCTGGGTTGAGGTTTTGCAGGGGGATTTGTGCTGGGAGATTGACCAGGGGATCAGCCTTTGCATTTTGGAGGATTTTGGCTGAGTTTCAGGCAGAGTTCTCTAGGGGTTTTTTTTCAGTGGCAACGCAAAGCCTTGAGGGACTGTGTGGGTCCTCAAGGGGGCGATTTTCAGGGGTCGGCCATTTCAGAAAATCTTTCTTGGTTTTTCTGGGTTTCTTGAGTAGAGTCTGATTCCAAAGTTTCAGAATTTTTTGAGGAGGGGAACAGCCCCAAATCCTCATTTGGTTTCCAGTAGTAGCAGCGCGGCAATTTTCCAGCAGCTTGGACACAGTTCAGAGAGAGGCCATTCCTTTGTTATTCTGAGCGTATTTCTTCACTTTCCTTGTGCAATTCGACGTGCCATCTTTCTGATCACCTCATGTACTCATTCTATTACTCAGTATAATAAAATAGCTTAGCATTTCTCTCTGCATTTCTTGAGTATCTGCTTATATTTCATGTTTATATTATTAGATGTGGCACCATTGTTATTTCCATCATTTTCAGCTTCCCGATTATTATATCGTTTGTATGTATTTGGTTGGAGTTTACTAGGGTTTGGGGAAATATCTCTGAAACGAGATATTACACACTCATCCATTATCCCTAAGGCCTATCTTGTACCTTCCATTAGCCCTAGGGTCTCACATGTATATATAAGGCATTGCCATACAAATTCATAACTAAAATGTGAAATATCAAAAATGTAAATGAAAATAGAACAGAAAGCGAGAAGAATTAGAATATCCATACTTGTACTAGATGGTAGTTGATGATGTAGGAGCTTGTTTAGATACGAAAAATATGCGAGTGTGGTAATCTCAATGCCAAAAATGCATGTTACCCACCAAAAGTGGGTGACCCCATAGGAGAAAAATTTCTCCTAGATCTATCTTGAGAAAATAGCCAATAGCCCCTAACAAACACCAGTGTAGCTGATACATTGTGCCATTTGATCTGCCCTCCCTGCATCAGTCATATGTCCCCTCACCCATCTTTAGAGAACATATGTTTGAAGGTGGGATATCCAACCCAAAAGTTATGTTCTTCATTGTGCAATTAGGTGCTTATGCTTGTTTTTCCTTGGGCATCCTGGGAATGGATTATTGAGTGACTTGGAAAAAAGGAAGGGCTTTGACCATAGTTTTGTTCCCTCACCTCAAATGGGGCAGGTTAATCCTCAATCCTAGTCCTGTGGGATCTCCTTTATTGGCCTATGGCTTTAGGAAGGGCACTGTTTGGGAAACCTTGATTTTGGTAGCACAGTCGCGTTTTCCCATCCACATTTTTCCCTCCCCTCCGCAGATTACAACCCCTATTTCATCATATTCCTTCTTTGGGTCCACAAGGCACTCACACACCCACTCCCCTTGTCCACATGTCTAGGTTGCGCTTGGAAATGTTTCCCAGGAGGTTGATGCAGCTGAAAGAATGTTAAAAGCATGTCTTGGCCACAAGCAAGAAACAAAAGAAAAATAATATTATAAAATGGAAAAGATGGTTGGGACATTTAACATAGCACATGGGAAAAAGTCAAGCATGAGCTCTACCCCTTATTATGGCCATTACCCTAGTTCCTAGGGCCCTATGAGTGCCCCCAAATCATTGAGGAACCCATGCACGTCCCAACCCCTGGTGGGCGATGAACTGCCCTACCTTAAGCTGTTGATAACTACTTATATCATACACAACATGCTCTCATTTCCTGGAGCCCAGACCAGAAATACAAAGAAAAATCAAGAAAAGGAAAAAGGATAGTAAAGAAGGGTTGTAAATCAAAGTACGAGTTAACTCATGTATCAACAATTTTTCCCTCCTACAACTATACACCCAAATAATCATCATTACCATCCTTGAACCCATGGCATTTGGCCTTGAGACCCCCGTGTCCACATCCATTTATAATCATTCACATGACACCTATCAATTAAATGATGTACCAGGGACCTGTATTTCCCCTTAGGGATTGGGAACACCAAATAGGGTTGTTTATTACCCACTCCTACCTAGGGAGGTAACAAATTAGGAAGCCCACTATGAAGTCTCTATGTGCCCTTGAGAAATAATCTTGGTTCACTTAGATGTATTAATGAATTATTGTACCTAATTGTGAGGATGCACATTGGTGTTATATGTGATTGGTAGGTGGTTTCATCATGGGTTAGGAAACTTAAGCGGGGCCCAGGTCTACCAGAGGATCATATTAACACCCCTAGGTGAAGCATTGAGAGCCATTAGACTCTCATCATGTGTAGAGCATCATTCCATGCCATGGGAACACTCAACACCTTTAGCAGTTTGCTCATTGCCCTACATTATTCACAAGAAGATGTGCTTGGACCAATGTGCCCTAACCAACTTAACATTATATTGCAGTTGATCCAAGGCCCAGAGGACGTTTGTCTCATCCCTTGAGACATGGGAAGGCAAGCACCATCGTCGAAGCCCTCGGTATTGGGGCATCACAGGCTATTTTATCATCAGGAGACCCATGGGACCAGCTTTTGTGCCCCAAACTCATTTTGGGGCCCCACATGATGACTTGCATGGAGAGTAAGGAGACATCCCCTTGTTCATAATTTATGGAGCTCTCTCACACACGTTGGCACCAAGAGGACTCAACGTGGCCCTCAAACAACCCTACATCAACACGATGTCATCAATTCGACTAGCAGTTGGATGGTTATTTCATAATTTGTAAACGCTACTTGGTCGGCTTGTGACCAAGGCATGTATTTTGCACATTTTTATAATGTTAGGGGCCTTGGGCTAATAATTCGACCTACTAAGACTCATATAAATAAAACTCAACTTCATTTGTTTTGGATCATCATCACACTTGGGAACTTCGGCCTTCTTAGCAAATCCGAGCTTTTTCTTTGGATTAGCTATTGGATGTATTGGATGCATTTTGATATTTGGAGATGAAATTCGATTTTTTTTGGAGCTATCTCTTGAATTGTGGATGGATATATCATATTGTCATCTTGTAAGTGCCTCTTGTTGAAGTTTCAATCTTGAAAAATGTCTAATGTATGGAATTGTTGCAACTAGATTAGTGTTATATTGTGCTCGAATTATTGAAGATTTATTTTGAAAGCCATTTGGTTGGCAATTGCACATGTTACTCATAGCATGGCATGTGATGAATGTTCCTAGTGGATGAAATTTTGTTTTTCCTCCATAAAACTCCATATATTTGGAGTAGGTAATTGTTGAGGTTTGGTATCTAGGGCATCAATTCTTTACATCCTAAAAGACAATTATGGAAAATATGAAGCATCTAGAACTCCATAAGCCCAAAGCAGAAGGAACTAGTCCAAACCATTTCGTGATAAAATCCTTCTTTCTCCATATTTTCTTCTCCCGAAGTTTTGGTCCCCTCTTCTTGGACGGCTAGCTTAGGGCATCGAGCGAAATTCTATAGAGTGGAAGGGTGGATTCCGGGATCATAGACTTTAAGCTTAGGGCCTTAGCGCAAGTCCTCAATGTTTGAAAAGCATCCCTTGTGTTTTCATCCATAAAAACGCTTGCTTCGGGTGTGCCCTAAAAGGGAAACCCTAGTTTGAATTTCCTCGACTTGGGGACTTCTTCGAGGGTTGTATGAGCTTTGTGTTATTGGAACAAATCATAAGAAGCCCTTTCTTCTCCTTGCCTTGACCTTGGGAGTACCTTTAACCGCGATAATTCACAAAACTCTAGATCTTGTGCAAGTTTCTTTTAGGTCTCTAACAGCGAACGAAAACCCTTTTAAAGTGCCATACCATCACATAAAGCTTCCCTTAAGAAGTCCTACCTCATCACATAGTACCTCAAACACTAGAACATAAATTAAAGGTGATTGTTTATCTACCGAGAATCCTCCCATCGGTGAAGGTCCGTAAACAGAAGGGAATACTTGTTGTGGTGACAGTGGGACATTGTCCTATTGTTATCTCTTAGTCTAGCTCTTTGACCCTTAGGCTTTCCGTGCTTAGGGCCTGATAGAATGTGTGGTAACACAACCTACAACATTCAAGTGAATGGCTTGCCACATAAAAGGAGGCGATAACAACAAAAAATATTAATGAAGGCTGAGAAATGAGTGAAGGTGAGAAGAGGAAAAGGAAGGAGAGGCGGCAAAAGTACGGATGAATGAGTGGAGGAAAGATAGATCAAAGTTACTAAAGCCAAGACCAAAAAATTGAACCAAATACACGAGGGGAAGACAATAAAGATGAACAACTGAACCAAAAAGTAAGAGGTTGCAACACTAGTTGAGATAACAAATCAAAGAGGTGAGAATTGACAACTCTGGATCACAAATAGTTAAGGAAAGAAGAAAAATTTGGAAATGCTAGTGTTGAACTGGGGAATGCAATAAACAAGTGGAAGCAACCATTGGAGCAATGGTTGGAGATGCGATCCCATAGCTGCAGTCTACAGGATGCGACCACCAAGACCAAAGTCCCTAATAGGAAAAGGAGAGGCGTGGTGATTGGTCCCATCTAAGGAGAAGCCATCTCAGGTCGGGCCCTACCTGAGAAGACGACCTAGAGAGGCCCATTAGAGGTGATGTAACCTAGGAAAGGGGAAATAAATGAAACAAAAAGAGAGGATATAAGAGGACTTCCCCAAGTTGATTAAGAAGTAAAGAAGTATAAAGGAGAAAGCGTTCATGAGTACAAGTATGAATGGGGGTGTTATTGCATGAAAGAGTCGACCTATCCCAGGTACCAGTGTAGGAGAATAGAGGTATGCTTGGTCGTTTTCAGGGACGCCACAGGTCTGTATGAAGTAACTAAAGTGATACAGAGAGGCCGAGATCTTTACATCTATGGTAGAGTTTAAAAGAGGTTGATGTGTGTGGAGATAAGTTGTTGTTAGGTGAAGGAAGGGTTGTTCAAGGCTTTGAAGAATAGTCTTCGTGCCCTAGTTAGTCTTCTCTCTATGGTACGCTTCCCTTAAGAGTCTGCTCAGAAGTATGATAAGTTTCACTCAGTTTTTTTGTCCATAGGAGAGAGGAAAGAGACCCTAAGAAGGAGACATATGGACTGTGATTTGGGCCGCAAATTTTGGGTGTATTGCATAAAGATACTATGCATATGTCTCTCCTGGAGTGGACTACATCCAACCTAAGGTAGTTGTACAAAAGTGCAAGTTTATGCGCATAGTATAGGGCTAATACAATGAAGGAAAATAGCGTTAATGTGCAGCAGATACATTGGAAGGGAGAGTTGCTCTGGAGTGGTTAGATAAGATTGTCCTAAAGGCCTTAGGAACACAAATTTGAGATGGCCTAGAGCTATCACCAATAAGAAAAAATGTGACAGTTAAGAGGGTTGTTTTGTGGAGCCCTAGTACAGTGATAAAGGTGCAAGCTTGGTACTATTAAGAGAGAAGCTTAATGGAGCCCTAGAAGACCTCATGTACAATGTTCATTGGAGGATCTAATGAAATGTTAGGAGGAAGATTTGTGTGCCCTAGTTCAGTGGGTTGCAGGAGGGAAAACTCATTCATAATAGGGCATATTGTAAAGACCCTAAGAACTTGATCCTTTGGAGCGGTAGAGGACATTGTTAGTGTGAAGATCACAGAGCCAATGTTCAGTCATCTTGGAGAAGCCAAGAGCAATTGATAGTAGCAGATTGACGGCTGGAAATGCAACCATTTTGATGTTGCAGAAGTTGTAGTGATCAGCAAAAGAGGAGGCAAAGTACCTGCTAGATGTGTTCAAGGTAAGTGGATTGAAAGGACTGTTATGATCAACCAAGTCAATTGTACTTTGTTCAGGGAAAGATTGGTGGTCATAGTTGTTGACACAAAGCCCTAGTTGTGTCTTGTACAGGGTTCTATGTAAGGACCATGATCCATGGTATGGGAGCCCT
>APFE030031504.1:0-36055 GCA_000404065.3 Pinus taeda
AGTGTTCAATGTGGACCGCCTTCGGCCATACTTTCCACCATTGCTAGACACATCAGACATTGCAGAACAGCTCCAACCCACAGAATTAAATCCAGATTGCATGGAACTAGGTGAACAAAATCCTCTGATATTTCCTTGTTCAATCCTTGAGTGGAATTCTTCTTCTGACCCTCTACTGGCAACCTCTTCCCTGTCTGATACCAGAGGAAGTGTCTTTGCTTTCTCTGATGCCCTGCTTCCAGATTCTCCTACAGTTGTTGAAAAGGATACTTCCACCCCCAAAGTCTATATAGGTTGTTCCACAGAATGCCCTTCAAATCTTGTGTGAACTGTCACCCTAGTAGTAGCTCGCGAAGAGGCTTTTGATGCAGCTTTTGTGATAATTTCCTGCATATAGGTATTCCTCCCCAAATCCTTCCTTCCTTGCCTTTGGGGTCCTCCTCTACCCCTTTTATTCAAACCCTTGTTCATACATTTATTGGAAAGAAAACATTAAAAATTTCACAGCTCAATACCTGGAGCAGGGCAAAAAACTCTTTTCCCTCCCTAGGATGAGAGGACGATTTGAAAACAATAAATCAACAGAAAGAAAACTAAAGCTCAGGAACTTGAGTAGGGTGAGAAAAATCTTTCCCTCCCTAGGATGAGAGAGTTGCCCTAAGGAAAAACCAAAAATAATAGCTAAGGCTCAGGATCTGGAGCAGGGTAATAATTCCCCCCCCAGAACGAGAGATTGGTTTCTAGGAAATCAGAAAAACAGAAAATGATTAAAAAGAAAAGAAAATAGAACACTACGCTCTGGACTTAGAGTAGGGTAACAAATTCCCTCCCTAAGATGAGAGATTGGTCTGTAGATTCAGTGTAGATCATGTTCTTGCACCTTGTTAGCCTCCTCGACAATGACGCCAAAATGTTGGGCTTAGAGTGTGAATACCTATTCAACCCTTTTCTACATTTAATTTATCAATCCGGATGCATACATTATTTCAAGGTAACACGCAAAGTATATGCAGGTAGCAATGACACAATCAATCACCAATGTTAGATTCAATAACTGAGTTAACGAAAGAACCACTGTGACAGTAAATAATAATAAATTGCAG
The DNA here is from genome assembly GCA_000404065.3 of Pinus taeda. Classification (NCBI taxonomy): domain Eukaryota; kingdom Viridiplantae; phylum Streptophyta; class Pinopsida; order Pinales; family Pinaceae; genus Pinus; species Pinus taeda. Next base: position 1,104 of record APFE030031504.1, read on the forward strand.
AATTATAAAAATCATTCACATCAATTAATTAAAGTATTGTAATAGTAATCGAAATAAACCAACAAAAATGAAATAACAACACACAGAAATAACGAAGCACCTGATCAGAAAAGTGGGCCCAACTCCCTAACCAGGGCTGCGGTGGATTCACAACTTATAGAGAGAACAAAAAAATAACATGCATTCAATTAATTATCAATCTTCTCTTACAATCTCAATCTCTTGCATGGATAACCCCGATTCACAACATTGAAACCCTTCTTATACAATACATAAAGAAAATTGTCTCTCAATATGGTAGTTAATGTCTATCATTATACAATCGTTGAAATGGCCAACTTGTTACCGAGAGAAAGACAAGAAAGCTCTGGAATAGGCCTAAAATTCCTTATGTTGTTACAACGCTTGCAGATATGGTGTTGGAAGCTTGGAATAAATTATGTGATTTGCACCTGTAACCTTTGACCACCAGATCTGCGGAAATGTCAAGATTAGTAACTCGCATAGGTAAAATATCCATGACTATTACTTCATTAATTAAATATTCCATGAAGGCAATGGAAGAGGGTTTACCTTGTGCAATTAGAATGATTAGTGAATATAAATGATACAAAAGGAGTGAGAGAGAGAGTGAAAATGGAGGAAAAAAGTATGCAGATTTGGCACCCAACAGCTGCAACTCATGAAGATACTTCTGGATCCCCCCTAAAGTTTGTATGTATTGTTGTTCCAACTACTGCAGTACTTCTGTGGCAACATCCCTGAATTTATCACCGATCACATCCAAGTTGCTTTCTATGATCACCAAGAGATCAACCTGTGTTTTTTGCGCCTTCTCCTTCTTCCTCGATCCACCCTATTGTTCCAATTCACACCTTTTCAGCTCGAAGGGGGTGCGCTTCCCTTCTTCGCCTCTGCTTCCTTGCCCTGTTTCTATCTCTATTGCTATCAAAGGTGCCTTGTCACCTTTCTAGGCCTCACGATGCCCCTGCTCTACCTTCTCCTTGGCATCCCATTCCTGCGCAACCTGAGCCTTCTCAGCAACATCTTTCTTCTTTTGCGTAGTTAGATTATGCGTAGCCTGCTTGGCTACCTCCTTCCTTTTCTTCGCTCCCGCACTTTTCACACCTGTACTGGGTCTAATAGCTAGATCTGAAGGGGCACACCATTTGGTCGTCCAGTGCACCACTACCTCCTATACATCAGTCTCTATTACCAAGTATGGCAAATCATGCCACTTCTGCTATGGATCCTCCAGTTCCTAGATATAAATTCTATGAAAGTCATCTTTGAATGTTGCATAAGATGACAATTGTGTGTACAATGTTGGGGACAACCATGGACGTTGGTTAACCACCATGTGGAGACTTGCTTCCATCAAGACCCAAAAAATCTTCGTCTTTGTGATGTGTGCGGGGTCCTTTGTAGCCTATAGGGAGGTGAATTGCATGGCCTTCGACAATATTCACGAGGAACTCTTGGCATAGGTACCTCAACCAATTGAACATTACGCCTTTCACGCACTGAGCTGCTAAAGACACTACGGGCGCCAAAACCTCATCTGCGTGGCACTTCCTCATCATCTTGCCTGTCAATATTTACGCGACCAATTCAATTGCAGGGTCTTTTATTAACAAAATGGAATACCCTCACACTTTCTTCACTAGTTTATAATCATTTTTCATGGGCTCAACCAACTCCTTCTCTCCTATCTTTTCACCAAACTCCTTGGTCGAATTCAACCCTTCATGCAGCAAGTGTGTAATCCTATGCACCAGCATATCTATGATGGGTATAGGCCCTCCCAACCATAAATACCCGTCATGGACCAAAGTGAACAATTGTCGTATGTAGGTTGTGTTAATCGGGGTGCAGTGGTAATGCGACACCCAAAGTAAGTTGCAGCTTGGATTGCTTAACACCGCGAGCCCATTCCTCTGTTTCTAGTATTGTCAAACCCATGCCTTCATAATACACTTGTTTAATGAAGTTATTCATCGCTAAGTGTGGGAAGTTAGCGTGATTCACTAAGTCCTAGTTCTCCATCTTCAATAACGGGACTCGCGCAAACCGCAGACCTTCAAAAGGCACCTGCTCAGGTAGCAGGGGTGTGGAAATGACAAATTTCTCAGAGTCTAGGTCTTTTGGAACCTTCGCCTTTCCCTTCCTCGAAGGGATATACTGAGGAAGTTTTGTGAGGGTCTCCGCTCCTTTTTCATCAACATCTTTGGTTCCTTGGACTTCTTAGACTTCCAGGTCTACAACCTTCTCTTTGCCTTTTTCCAGTTGCTTGTTTTTTTTTTGTGTAGGTGTCGTGGTGTGCTTCCTAGGGGAAGCACGTATTTGTACCGACTTTTGCTGCTTCTCCTTTTCCATGGATTGTTTCAGTCTTTGCGACCTTGGCATTATGGGTATTGCAAGTGTGGCTTCAACACTGGATATTTCAAGTCCTGGGACGTTAAATATAGTGGCTTATACACTCAAAGGTTCCGTGTGGGTTGGTGGTAGTCATCTTCTAAATAAATAGCTCACGGGCTTCAAGAGAAACGTCTGTGTGGGCAAAGAACTCTTCCCAAAATGCTCCGCTCATATGCAACATACAACAAATTTTAGACAAAGCTCCAAGTGTGCAAAGTGTTCTCTGTTGGACTGGTACGCATAATTTATAGGGAAATCTTCAAATATTTTGGCCTTAAATGCTGCCAACCCGCTCCCCTTAACCGTTTTCTGGCTGCCCACTCATGAACAATGACTCCAACGGTCACTTTCTTGTTGTTCTGCATGGTACCCCTCTCCATAGCATAACTCCTAGCATGTAGCTCCATATGTTGCAACTCCACAATTTTCCGCGTAGCCCACCTACTATGTAGTCCTCCGAACTTGGCAATGTAGTTTATAGTCCCGCGCTCCCTTGCAACTGCTTGGAGCACTAAGACTATCCTTCCGCCTTATAGTCATTGTGCAAGATCCCCTGTATACAACTTCAATCAGCTTCCATTCACTCTTCCCAGAAAAGGATCTCCATTCAGCTTCACGAGTTGAACTGTGCCTCCATCTATAATTTCTTTGATAACATATGGCCCAAGCCAGTGCATCTGAAACTTCCCTGGAAATTTAGTAAACTTACTATCATATAACAATACCAGATCATTTACCTTGAACGTGCGAAGCTTGATGTGTCGATCATGACATTCTTTTTCACGTTCCTTCTATACTTGTTGATGGAATCCAACCAAGAATTGGTCCTCTTCAAGCTCCATTAGCTACACAAGCCATTCCTCCAAGGCTTTGTGATATGCCATTCTTGTGAGAGCTGTTATTCGCAGACTAGGCACGATACATTCCATTGGCATAACAAATTCTACACCATAGACCAATCTAAAAGGTGTCTGCCCTGTCATCTTTTTATAAGTAGTCCTGTAAGCCCATAGCACTGCAAGTACGCGCACATCCCAGTCATTCCACGACGCATTGCAAATCTTCGTCTGCGTGTTCTCCAAAATCTTATTAAAGACCTCAACTATTCCATTAGCCTGAGGATGATACGGTGTGCTCTTCTGATGATAGACCTGGAACTCCTCAGTCAATGCACTGATGGTATCGTTTAGAAAGTGTGTACCTTTGTCACTCATTAACACTTTCTGGCAACCAAACCTAGTTTAGACATAGTCAAACAAAAACTTTACTGTTGTGGCCCCTGTACAATCTTTAACTGGTTGTGTCTATGCCGATATGGTCAGGTACTCCATCACGGTGATGATGTAGCACGCACCAGTATTCTTGCCTGGGGTATGAATTGGCCCAATGAAATCAATTGCCCATTTTTCAAATCGCTGCAATGATACTTGAGGATTCAGTGGCAACTCATCCCTCCGCAATGGTCTGCCCGTTCTTTGACATGCATCGCATGCCCTACAATACGCTTTGGAATATTTATGCAGCATGGGCCACCATAACCCTTCACGTAAAATCTTTTGCGTCATTGCTTTTCCTGCATAGTGTCTTCCTGCAGCCCCTCCATGAGCTTAAACGTGAATACTATTTCCCACAAAATCTGGCACATATCTTCGCAGTATTTCATACAGATGTCTCACAATCTTCGAAAAGTCAGCAGTGCTTACTACTAGCTCCTTCTTTTGCTAACTTGTATACCCTTCTGGTGCCATCTCTATAGTAAAAAGGTGAATAATATATGCATAATGATTGTCTGTTACATGCACCGCGAAGAGCTGCACATCTAACAACCCTTCCTCCAAATTAGTAAGTTCCTCTCCTGTTTCAATCAGTGACATATGTTCAGGGCTTGCATTCAACCTCCCTGGCTTCACAATGACCTCAAAGCTATACTCCTAGAATAGAAACAACCATCAGAAGATATTCCCCCCAACATAGGCTTATTGACTAGGTATTTCAGGGTGGAATGATTTGTGTACATCTTGAAATGTCTGCCAACAGATAATTCCTGAATTTTTGAAGTGCATACACCATAGTCAATCCTTCATGTTTCATCGTTGAGTAATTCTTCTCAGCCTTTGATAATTTCCTACTTGCGAAGGCTATAGGATGGTTGAGCTTTCCTTCACTAGCATGTGTTCGCACTACACCCAATGTAATGCAAGAAGCATCAACATGTACATGGAATTCCTTCTTCCAATCAGGGAAGACCAAGATTGGTGCAATGACCATCTTCTCCTTCAACATGTCCAAACTATGCTGACATACTTTGTCCCTACAGAATGTAGCATCCTTTTTCAACAATTTCTCCATGGGCATGGTAATCTGAGCATAAGCCTTGATGAACTTTTTGTGATATCCTGTATGTCCCAGCATCACGTGCAACTGCTTAACACTCCTCGAGGCCTCCAAATTCACTATCATTGCGATCTTAGGAAGGTCCACCATCAATCCTTGCTTGCACACCACATGACCCAGCAAAATCCCAAAGGGGACACAAACTAAACACTTCTTTAGATTCAGCGCGATCTGGTATCTACGACACGTATCCAACATTAGGTGCAGACTTGCCACATGGTGCTTTACTAAACCAAACATCTTCCAAACGTCAAAGTAAACTTCCAAGAACTTATGGATGAATACTTTAAATTCTGTTATAACTACGTGTGAGAATATACTGGAAACAACCCCATTTTGTCGCAAATGTTGTTTTTCTCCTATCCTCTAGCGTGATCTTGATCTGATGGTGCCTAGAAAATCCATCAGTGAACGATTAGGCCTTTTTTCCTCCAACATTGTCTAATACTTCATTTGTAAATGGCGTCAGGAGTGGGTTATGGACACAGACATCATTAAGCTTCCTCAAATCTATGCAAATCCTTATTTCATCCTTTTGTTTCTTCTCTTGGACCACCATTGGGCTCATCCAATCAGACTCTTCCACTGGTTCGATGATGCCTGCTACCAGCGTCTTATCCAATTCCAAGCAAACATTTCCTTATACTTAGGATTCAGGAGATACAACCTCTACTTAACAGGCTTCACGTCTAGCTTCAGAGTGATTTTTATAACACCCAAGTCTCCTATTATACCCTTCAAGTCCGAAAACTTAGTAGGGAACAGATCCTGATATTCTTGGAGTAACATGACAACCTTATCCATAGTAATGTCATCCCAATAATCCCTAATTTTTTGCAAACTTCAGTTCTGCTTCCGTCCCAATGTTCACTTGCTTGGTTTTCAATGGCGCAGTGATGTTTGGGTTCTCTATTTGTGGGCCCTTGACTTCATGATGCCCTTCGGCCTCTGGAATATTAATATTTCTTGGATCTTCATCCTCCTCCTCAACGGTCACATTATAGCATTCCAGCGCATGGCGCAGCTGGGTGCCCCAATCTGGTTGGACCCATTCCAGAGGTTCTTGCGGTATTCTGAAGATCATTGCCTTAACCTCCTGCAGAGCTTCATCAATGCCCTCGAACCCATATTCAAAACTGAAGGCCATTAAGAATCCTTCCCTTAATATATCCCACCCCACGATGCCATGGGGGAGCTCTCTCTCCAAATACCAATTCATGGGGATTGTGTCTAAAGTATGGAAAAACAAGTGTACCCACTCTGATTGCGGCTTCATTCCATAGGCTTTAGCACACCTTGCTAGATGTAGTGTACCTAGGGGGGATATTATGGGGTACAGAGGGAGGTACCCAGGGGAATAATGTAATATTGGGATGGTCCATAGTAGTAAATAAAGTGGTTAACCCGTATCATGTAAGGAACCACAAGTAGTTAGTAATAATGTAATAAGCCCTTTGTATTAGATAGATGGTATTGAGAGAACCATGGTAATGACCCATGGTATTGTATGTATGAGGCCTATATAGAGGCTATAGACTCCCCATTGAGAGAGGTCAAGGAATATTATATGGACAAGCATATGGCTTGTGGAGTGTTCTCCTTCCTTAAGGAGTGATTGTACAGTGTTGCCCTCCCTTAAAGGTTTTGATCAATAAAGAAACATTTCTATCTATATTCAAATATTATTATTTTTGGTTATTATTTATAGTTATTGGGTATATTGGTATCATTTCATATATTTGCAGGTCATATCTATAACAAGTGGTATTAGAGCACTTTCTTGGGAAAAGCGGTTTTTTATTTTTTATTTTTGCAAGAATTTTTTGGGGTGGCGAGTTTGCATATCAGATCTGTATGTTATGGTGCAAAATTTGCAAAATCTAATTGCAGATCTGGGTTTTTGTGAAAAAATACCCAATTTGAAAAAAAAATCGGCCGAATCAGATTCCGGATGAGGGAGATATTGTTGATTTAAAAATCAGCTGTGTTATAGACATTTTTCGAGGTGGCGAGTTTGTAGATCAGATCTGTACGTTCTGGTGAAAAATTTGTAGGATCTAATTGTAGATCTAGGTTGCTTAAAATTACCCTATTTGAAAAAAAAATCGGCTGAATTGGAGTTCGGGTGAGGGAGATATCACTAATTTAAAAATCAGCTGCGTTGTAGACATTTTTTGGGGCGACAAGTTTGCATATCAGATCTGTACATTCTAGGGAAACATTTACAAAATCTAATTGTAGATCTGAGTTCGTTGCAAGAAAATACCCAATTTCAAAAAAACAACCGGTCGAATCAGAGTCCGGATGAGGGAGATATCACTGATTTAAAATTAGCTCTTTTTTCATATATTTTTGTGACGGCGGGACAATTACAGCGCAAATATGAAATTCCAGTGCCTAGATCGGGATTTCTATCACATGGGAATATGCAAAATGGTTGTCCCATTTCCAAAAATATGTCATATTAGGGATTCTGAGCAATATTGACCGAGCGGTGTCCATTTTAAATTTTTGCGAAGATATTTTTTTTCAAAACCCTCTTCATGGCTTCTAGCAAGCATTTTTTTACAAGGAAAGATAATGGTCCTACTATTGAAAAAGTCATAAAATATCTTAAGAAAAACCATCCGAAATATTGGAAAAGTTTCATATGGCTTGGTTTGAAAGATGAAGCTACCATATGGTGGAGCTCCCTTGACAGCAAGAAGTTGTACAAACTTTCGGATGAAGAATTTGAAAAAGTCTTTTTAGACAAATGATCTCATGCTAGAAAGCAAGAGAATGAGACATGTAAGAGGTTATTTTCTGATGGTATCTCCTTATTACAGGTTCATGGATGTATTCAGAAAGAGAAGATAATTGTGTCTATCAATCCTAGTTGCAAGTATATTTTTATTAATGTTCATTTGGCTAAAAGATTGCAAATTCCATCTAAACAAATGGAGCACACACAGGTTAATAATGAGTAGGTGCAAGTTTTTAAAGATCTGAAGATTTCTATGGATAAGTATGTATTGTGTTATGATTTTTATGCTTCAGATATGCTATTGTGGATGTTGTTTTGGGATATCCTTGGATGGAATTTGTTGGTACTATTAATATTAATGTGCAGAAGAAATTCCCGAAGCTCTGGTAAAAAAAGAAGAAAATTACATTACAGGATATTTCCATCAATAAACAGGTAGAGTCCAAGGAGGTTGAAGCAGAGGATGTTCCATGGACTGATACATCAGATGATGAGCCCTTGATGGTCGACAACCAAACACAAACATCAAACTAGGTATGAGAAAAACAGGTAGAGTCCAAGGAGGCTGAAGCAGAAAATGTTACAGGTACGAAATCCATGGTTGAAGTAACATTGGAAGATAAGAAACAACAGAAGACACCACAACATGTACCAGATACCAATCAGAGTCCATTAGGTGGTGAATTAAAGAAAGATGCACCATTGGTTAAAACTTCAGCATATCACCACCCACATCACTCCGTAAGAAAACAACCAACACGATGGCAACAAATTAGCGACAAGGACAACAACCCCCGCATGACAAACAGAGAGGGGTGACGATCCACCTACTACACATCAACATAGAAGAGCCTCTAGGGTCAACTTCCATCTCAAGCGAGCGAGGCACCAGCTAGATCGAGCATTCACCTTTCTCTTGGATGGCTAGATGCACTTGCATGGTACCAATGGACTATTCTTTTGAGTAGATCTTATTATTTGTATTCTTTTTATGTTTCGGGGATGAAACATGTTTAAGGGGGGTGGAATGTAGTATACTTAGGGGGGATAGTATGGGGTACAGAGGGAGGTACCCAAGGGAATAATGTAATAATGGGATGGGCCATAGTAATAAATAAAGTGGTTAACCCGTATCATGTAAGGGACCACAAGTAGTTAGTGATAATGTGATAAGCCCATTGTATTAGATAGATGGTATTGAGGGAACCATGGTAATGACCCATGGTATTGCATGTATGAGGCCTATATAGAGGCTAGAGACTCCCCATTGAAAGAGGTCAAGGAATATTATATGGACAATCATATAGCTTGTGGAGTGTTCTCCTTCCTTAAGGAGTGATTGTACGGTGTTGCCCTACCTTAAGAGTTTTATTAATAAAGAAGCATTTCTATCTATATTCAAATCTTATTATTTCTGGTGATTATTTATAGTTATTGGGTATATTGGTATCATTTCATATATTTGTAGGTCAGATCTGTAACAATATGTCTCACTCAATCGAAGGTTAGGTCGACCAAACTGAAACCTCATCATTCTTATATAATCCTACCATCCACCAAGGCTAGCCTTGTGCGTACTCCACCATCGTGCGGGTGTAGCGTGCAATGCCAAATCTAACGCTTGGAAGCGATGATGCTCAGGGACTTCATGCTCAAATGCATCCAAAAACTTATCCACATCAGTTAAACCATCATAATAAGGTAAATTCCTTACCTTCGATGAAGCGCAACGTGGCGATTTAGTCATCATATTGCAGCGCAGTGCAAATACTTCATATAACCAATTCTACCAATGCTCCAACTCTTCATCTAAATCAAAGGTGCAGGAACTCACCTGGTCCCATGCAATCCGCCCATCTATTTATTGGATTGATCTAGTCTTGATCTTGCACTATGATTTTGTAGATTTGATCCAAGTCATCTTCACTCTCCTCATAATCATAGACCAGTTTAGTGTAATGTGACCCTTCTGCAGGGTCCAACGGCACTACAACTCGAAGCGATTTCCTTCAAACGACCTTGTCCTCTTCTTCAAGTTGATGACTCCATTCATGTCAATGGCCTGGTCAATTCTGAGGAGCGTGGGGTATGGATTACTGTCATCAATGATCTATATTACTTCAAAGTCAGCTAGCGCGCTCGCACCTTCTATATGCATTATTACCCCATATAGTCATCCCATAGGGATGATATTCTGTTGGTTTTCCATTCTAAGCTGGATTGGAGACCACTGGAGCATGAGTCTCCTCATTCTCTCCAATGTCTATTTAGGAAAAAATTTCTTGTCAGACCCCAGATCCAGAATGACCTAGTCCATCTCATATTCTCCTATCTGCATGGTGAGCCTCATCTCGCGCCCTGTTCGTGCTTTACGTTTACCAGTTTTTCTGACTACGTGGTGTCCATCAAGGACATTTTCTTTGCTGGTGCATTTGTTTATTAACTCCTGCAGGCCTTTCACAGCTTTTCTATCACGCAGCAATTTCATACGGGTCTCCAAGAATGTGGTAAGCACAGAGGGAACAACCTCTGTAGGTGCGCTTGTTTTTGGTACTTTGTTCTAGCTTCCTGAGGTGGAGGCCTTAGTGAAGCTTTTCTTGGCTTCCATAAAAGTTTCCTTAGTGTGCGCCAAATCAAAACCAACTTCTTTTTCTGGGGCCTTGCAGACCCACTCGTCCTCTTTAGGTTATTTTCCCTTGTCATTGCCAATCGTTATTCCGCTCCTCAGCACTATATTCACATTATGATCTTCTTCGTGGGGCTCAAATCTCATCATTTGTAAGTTTTGTGTGGGCAGTTGAGGCAACACCTTTTTCTCCTACATCTTAGCTATTAACACAGGGCATTATTCTATAGTGTGGTCAAACTGGTTGCAGTATTGACATGATGGGCATGTCTGATTCTAACACCCTGCGTGTAGTGCCCTGGCATTCCACAATTATAGCAAATGACCTATCTGCAACCTCTACCAGGTCCTCCTCCTCCGTGGCCCCATCCTCTTCCTTGATAACCTCCGCACCCTCCCCTAGCGCCTTGCTCTGGAGGTCGAGTTTCTGCTTGCATTCGATAGGTAGGCGTTCCTTCCATCATCAATTCATAGCTGTGACAGTGGCGCTCATTATGTCCCACTGATTTGTAGAAGTTGCAAAACAACTGTTGTGGTGTCTGAACGAACTTTTGAAGCAAATGATAGTTATCCGTTATGTGTTTTCCAGCTACCTGACAAATAACACATCATAGCACGACTCCCATACTCGGTCCTGCTGGAGCTTCTGGCCTCAGGGGAATTTGTCCACCTCCTGTGATATAGTTCACAAATACAAGACAATGGTCTTTATCATGCCCCTAGATCTTACACTTCAGACACCAGACTTCCTCATGCACCTCTGGCTTAGTCTCCTTATCTTTCTTCAAGCTCTGCAATTCTAAGCATATGCTCTATAACTAAGAATGGATTTGTTGTACCCCCAAGGTCGTAACCTGCATAGGCGTCGCATGCAACTTCATCATGATTTCTAAGGCTTCTGCCTCAGTTCCTATCTTCTGTTGTGACAGGGTGATCCTCAGGTGGGGTAGAAGCGAAGCTATAAACCACTCATGTTTCTGACCATCTGTGAGCTGCATATTAGCTTCACGGATCACACATTTCAACCTTTGATTTAACTCCCAAGGCATCTCTTCAACCCTTGTCAGGATCTCCTTAAATCCAACTACTAACTGTGAATCAAACATAGGCTTACTAAACTCTTTGTTTAACGCAACCTTAGTCTCTGCTAATGTTGCCATAGGATGATCAGAACATTACTTAATATACCACGTCAGTGCGCGATCCTGTAGAGCAGTAACCGACTGCGCCTTCTTTATGTTGTCATCAGTAAGCTGCTACGATGTCCACACAACATTTGCAACAAACCAAAACTGATTTGTATCTTCGCTCCCTATGCCCTTGAAAATCGACAGGTTCATTGTGTTCGACATGTTGAGTGGAGGTGGTGGTGGTGGTGGTGTGGGCGAAGGTGTATGCGGTGGAGGTGGAGGTGTTGTGGATGGTTGATGTGTCTGCGTAAAACCTTGTCTTAGCACCTGAACAATGCTCTGCAGCGAAGCCTATACCACCCCCTTGTCATCGCTCGAAGAGGTCCAATCAATGGCCTATATTCAGGACCTAATCTTTCTTGATCTCTGAACAGTTTTCCACTTCGCGTAGCTCCAAACATCAAGGCAATGGCATAACCCATTTTTCACACAACAACATTTTAATCCAAGTATTTATAGATCTCAGATACTTACCTCATGGTCCCTTGAAAAACCTTCGCTCTGCTTCGTTGTAGCTGACTGAGGTATCGACTGCGAATTCTGTAACAAATCCTCCTATAATTCGATCGAGCCAATGATCAACAATGCACACGATCTTGTCTTCAAAGGCTTCTAATCATCGCACTAGCTCTAGAGTCCACATTATTGGACCGTCAAGATTCCACCTCCCTTGTCTGTCTGCCAACTTAGCTATCCACTCGTATAATTTGATTGAAAATTTTGTGTATTTCCATATACAAATATATGTCTAACCACTGCTTTGTTGAAAGGCACATATTCATGTTCTCCGACGCCACGAATTCTTGAATCTTTCTGTCCAACCACTTTTCAATTTCCTTCTTGGTCAGATTCAAGTGATGCGACATCACACATCTCCTTAGGCAGATCCCAGTCCTGGCAAGAGAACCATTTTTTGGCTTAGGGGGTCCTAACCTAGGTTCAAAGATAGTTGTGCCAACCAAAAAAGCCCTACACTACTGGCCCTTTCGGCAAAAAACCGCGTAGTGCAGGCTGAAGTCTCCCCTGAAGCAGTATGGGGGGATGTTGGAACCAAGTTTTTGCATCCAGAGATTCGTGTGATGTCTTTTATTGCCCTAGATTTGCTTTCGTGCAGATCTATAAGTCCCTAGGGCTTGGTACTACAACTCTGTCTAAACAGCCCCTAAACCTTTGCAAAGGTCTACAGCTGGCTTTTGTGGACCTTTAGCAGTTGAATTATCCACTTACGCGCATCAGAAAATAACCCTAGATCTAAGCTCGCGCAAATCTACTTAAGCATTTAATAAACATAACAGAATATATCACAATCTTCGTGAAAATATTTAACATGCATTGTGTACAATTATTAAGACTTATTCCAAAGAGTAACGCATCATTAGATGAATATTTCATAATCATATTATTCATCAACAACATATATCGCAAGCATAAATAAACAGAGATAAATAAAGAAACACGAGAATTCTTTGATAATCTTCTTTATTGATCTTCAGTTAGGATTTACAGACTCAAAACTACCCTACGCACTCAGCTGCAGGGGTCCGTGCACTCAGCTGTAGAATCTGCCTAGGCCTCTGCGAACTTAGCTTCAGATCCTTTCTTCTCTTATTCGACCCACTTCTCCGCGCTATCTTTTGTTGACCCATTACTAACATTTTCTCCTAGACCTACCTTAGACTCTCTAAGACACACTTATTTTTACAATTCCATGGTCTGTGGACCATGGGTGGATCTCAAAGCCTACTCAGCTTTACATAAACAAGGGGCTAAAACCCCTTTTACTCCTAATCATCTATGTGCTCCACATCCACAAATCATGGAGACTTTACATCTTTTTACAAATATTACATCAAAACATGGGTTTTAACCCCAAAATTAACTCAATGGAACCCATCCCAACATAAGCTGTCCAAAATTTAAATTATTTGATCCTTATCATCTACGCTAAGTTTGCTACTATATCTATTATATGCTTGATTCTTTGATTTGTAAAGTAAATTCTATCCGTCATAATAACCAAAATTGCTTTCTACTACCCTGCATTAATCATTAGATGACTCGATAGGGGTCGAGTCCTTGGCATTTGACCCGAGCACTTTGTTCTGCATCAAGGTTTGGATCTGTTTTTCCATTCGCCCAAAACGATGGTTTTGATGATATTGTTGGACATGCGCAACCTGTATTTCCTTTAGTATGTCCTTTAAACTTGGTTCCTCCTGCCTGGCTTGCTATGGTTCTTCTCTGTCCCTGTATGTTGTCATTCTCTAGCTAGCAGATTCTTCATGACCCAGTACCATTGGATGGTCTATCTGAACAGTGTTTGACGACCTCTGGTATGTCTCAGGTCAATAAGTAATGGCTCCTAGTCTTCCATTGAAAGTTATTCATTTTCCGCATTGGCATTTAACTCTGCCTCCCAAGTTGTTATTATTGTTTTTACCTGTGCTGGAGTACCTACATGATAAGCATGCATTAATTTCTGCATACTTTCCTCGCCTGTTTTTCTTCCCCTTTTGCGTTGGGTTTTACTCACTGAAGCCTTCAGACCCTTCCTTTTCTTTTTTCCCTATTTACCTACTCATTGGCTCCCTCTTCTTCCCTGTCTCGCTTCTGCTTTCACCATCTTTTCCTTCAGAAATTCCTTCAGTCCCCACCCCTCTCGTGTTCTTAGTTGTTCCTGATGTGGTAACATTGGAGACTGAACATTATAGGAGTTAATTAAACCTATAATGTTAACATAAGTCCGCATATTAAAACCAATCCATATTTCATTCACAACCTTCTGTTGTTCCTTGTAGTTATTCTTTACAACATACCCACTACAAGTTTGCTTCTCGCAACCCAGTTGCCCCCAATTCTTAGCAACAATAAGGGTGTCGCTTCTCTCCTCCACTCAAAGACCCCCTTGGAGACCTCTAACTGTGATCCCCGCAGTGGTCCATCTCTCCTCCTGGGAGCTGGCAGGCAAAGATTTGGGGTACCAACGTCAGGAAGGCAAGGTTTTGGCTCCGTTTTTGCCACCATGACAGACCCTCTGGACTTGAGATGCTCTGACCCCTCCATCTTATCAATTTGAGTTCTAGTCCGCCCTCACAGTCCATCTTGAATTAGGGTTATTAAGAATGGATTTCCCTCGGCCTTGCAGAGACCCATTTCTCTAGTTTCCCCCCCATTCCTATTCTACTGAATCTCTTTCCTTCCCCTTGGGGTTTGGTAGCCCCTCATTAGCCAGGCAGGGCTTGCCTTCCATTTTCCATACCCCCTTCGCATCCCCCACTATTTCTAGAAACTACTAGACCCCCACAGGATGTCAGAGGAGCCATAGCCTCTTATCAATCCTAGGATGTTGAGTTTCACTATGGTAGCTATCAATTTCTTTCCCCCAGGTTCGAGAGACCCTCCAAACCCTCCACAGATCCCTTCCCCCTTTCCTTCCATGACATGCAACCAATTCATATCCAAACATTAACAACAGACAATTAAACCAAAATTCTAGTATTTTTTCATTTCTTACTACAATTAAGAAACTAAACATCAACATCATAAGACAAGACCAACATTCTCCAACTACTTTCGACACCACCCTCCTTTTATGCCAGACTCTCCTCCAATTTTGCAACATTGGTGCCAAATCTACACTTAGGAAGGCTTGGTTTACATACTAGTTTCATTCTAGGTCGATGCAGGCAGAATCTAGTTGCCAACGGCAACCCCTTCTCCTATTGGTCAAGTTCTCCTCTCAACTACCACTTGCAGCCCCTGGCTCTCATTCTCCTCTCACACTTCGCATGCATTCACCCAGCTCTCTTGCCACCTTTTTTTTTGAATGTTCACCCACCTACCTATTTGTTTTCCTGAGGCATCCTCCACTTGCCTCCTTTTCCATGCTCCTCCTGCCTCCTTCGTGTGGAGTCCTTAGATGGGTCGCCCATGTACCCTCTTCATTAGTCCTTCTATCATAACTGATTTCCGTTTGGATCTAGGGTCCCTTCACACCCTGATCTAGGGTATAATTACTTCATTATTATTTATTAAATGATTATTAATATAATTTATTAAATGATTATTACTATAATTATCTATGACAACATCTCTCAGTAAAATTCACATGGGATACAATCTCATCGACATGTTTTGAACCAGCTAATGTGGTTCATCTTCAGGACCAAGATGAGGAGTCAGATGTAGGAAACGAAATAAATACATGAAGAGAGAAGCTAACTGACTGTTAGAATATAACAACTAGTTTGACTGAATAACCATTATAAAATTATTTGAAAGAATAAAAAATTTATTAATACTAATTCAACAATATTGTTTATAATATTATTATTTATAATGCTATTTCTTAGTAATAGTATTACTGATTATTTGGAAGAATAAATTTTATTAATATTAATTTAACATCATTGTTCATAATATTATTATTCATTTATAATACTAATTCTTAGTAATAGTATATCCTATTACAATATATCTTTTTTGGTTTAATAATTTTTATTTAAAAATTGGTTTGATTTTTAATATTAACAAAATTTATTTTAATATATTATTTATTCATTATAATTCATTTTAATAATAATTGTTCCTTGAATATATTTAGTTTGGTACCCTTTCCCTTTCTTGGTCAAATCTTAATCTTTTTTCTATTAATAACGACTATTCAGTCAAACTAGTTGTTATATTCTAATGGCGAGTTATCTTCTCTCTTCATCTATTTATTTCATTGCCTAGATTTGGTTCCTCATCTTGGTTCTCAAGATGAACCACACTAGCTGGTTCAAAACGCGTCGATGACATTGTCTCCTATGTGAATTTTATCGAAAGACGTTGTCATAAATATTATGGATCATAGAAGTCTGAATTCAAAAACTATAATTATTGTTATTATCTTTATTTTATTATTATTATTATTTAATATAATATTAATTAATTTTTTTTCCCCTTGGAAAAATCGTAATTTTCATTAATATTAAGGAAAATTACATGTTGTAGATGTTGTGCGCATATGCAGTTTTAAAAGGCTGTAAGCATGTCAAAATATAAAAGCAGATACATATATGTTCTCCACGTAGGGAGACATTTTCTTAGATATGTATTGTTTAGTACTCAAAATTTAAATTACTCTACGCAGAGAGTATTTTCTGTAACATGTAGTTGTAGATATAAAAGAAAAATAAATATAAACAGGAAAAAAAGTCGCATATCATATGATATTAGGCTCCTGGTGAGCCTGTGCAACATGGTCCATATAAGGGCGGTGATAATATTGGTAGTGCTCCCCATCTCTTTGTTCCTGTATCATCTAGATGTTGCGTGGCCGGATCATTGCCTCTTTGGAAAGTTGGTCAACGAGTGAGTTTCGTTCCCTGTAGATATGACAACATGCAAAATTGTCACAAGATAATATATATCTATGGACCTCATCCAAAATGTGTCGCAGAGTGTAAGCATGACATGTTGATGTTTTGTTTATCTAGTTGCAAACAATTTTTAAGTCACCAAACACTTACAGGTTTCTGCAATTTTTTTCAATAGCAAAATGAATGAGATGTTTGGCTGTGATGACTTCTGCATAGTTGTTTGTGTCCCCTCCAAGTCCCATTTGTATGTGATAGTAATGGGAGTCAGTTATAAAGTACGACACCCCCTCCCACATCCTGCCTCTTGTGTTGATCTGTCAAAATAAGCCCAAGGCTGGGAGTGATCAATGGTTTTAGGAATGATGTGTCTAGGTGGTGTGTTATCATCATCTTCAGGTATATTACTGTAATCGGATAGGATTTAGGCTAAGATGGATAGCAAGTGAGGGGCATTATCCAGAAAGATGATGCGGTTCCTAGCAATCCAAATTTCCCAGCTGATGAGGAGGGGGAGGTTCCTTGCTTTCAACGAGGATGCAGTTGTCCACCAATTTTCCCAAACCTCCCTAATAGCTTGACCTCTCCATGAGTTAGGTGTAGGGGTGTGTGAGAACATAGTATTCCAGAGGTCAATAGTGATGGGGCAAGTGAGAAATAGGTAACCCACTATTTCTGAATTGTCTTTGCATAGGCAACACCAAAAGGGCCCATGTTGACCTCTCTTGATCAGGTTGTCACCGCTTGGGGTTTTGTTTTTTAGAATTGACCACATGAGCAGTCTTGTTCCAGGGGGGGCTTTGAGCTTCCACATACCTTTCCACCAGATATCATAATTTTGTGGTATATGTCTATTGGCAAGGTGAAGATATCCCTATTTGAGAGAGTACCGACCATTTTTTGCAATTGCCCATGTAATCTCATCCTCCCCTTCCAAGATTTGGATATGAGATTCAGTTAGAGCCGCTGTGTATGCCGTCCAATGATGGTGCCATTGTTGTGGTAAGCGCAGGTTGTGGGTAGATTTCCAAGCTTGTAGGAAGGTAGATCTCTCCTGGTCAGCAATATGACTAATGTGGGTGATTCCAGACTCTTTGAGGTGCTATGTTAGTCCTTCTCGTAATAAATGTACATTCCTGTATCCTATCCAAGGGTCAAGGCCGATACGAACAGATGTCCCATCATGAAGTCTCCAAGTAAGCCCATCATGGATCAGTGACAATGATTTCAGTACCACTTTCCAAATGTTCGAGATCATTGTTTTGTTCCAGCTTAGTTGTCTCAGCCAATCCATCGGCCTTAATGGATCAATGTATTTTGAGGAGGCTACTTTGGTCTAGAGGATGCTAGAGGTGATTAATTACCATCCTAGCTTGGCCACTAGTGCTGTGGAGAAATCTTCCAGTTTTTTAATGCCCTAGCCTCCCCATTTCTTTGGTATGGACAGCGGATCCCACTTTGCCCATGAAAAAATCCTCCTTTTTTGTTTGCCTTTCCAAAGGAATCTACAGTAGATATTTTGTATTATTGTAAGGATGCCCCTTGGGATCCAAGGTAGTGACATCCAGTACACCGGGGTGGCCTCAAGAATAGCTTTGATAAGCACTAGTCTTGCGGCTCTGGAGAGATACTCGTGATACCATATATTAAGTCTCCTTTCTAGTTAGAGATCAACCATGTCCAATTAGCTGTTTTGTAGCCGAGCAACTTCAGCCTATATCCCAGGTACCGGAGGCCCTCATCCAGCTGTAACAGGGTAAAAGGAAACATTTGTAGTGCGAACTGGATCTCATGAGGGGAACAGTCAGATATAGTAAGGGTGGATTTTGAGCTATTAATAGTCATGCTAGTTGCAGTTTGGAATAGGTTGATATAGTGTTGTATGGTAGTCAAATCTCCTAATCCCCCATTGAGGAAAATTAACACATCCTCCACAAAGAGGAGGTGTGTTATCGTGCATCTGTCTGTGATCCTAATTCCTGTGAGCCTACCTCTGAGATGCATATCCTTAATAAGGTTGTTGAGCCCTTCCATAACCAATAGGAAGAGTAGGGGTGATAAGGGACATCCTTGTCTGAGTCCTCTTTCAGAGTGAAATAAAGGACAACCAGCACCATTTATCAAGACACTAAAGGATATATTAGTGATGCAGCACATTATTCATTTTATAACTCCCACTGGAAATCCTAAACGTGTTAGGAGAATTCTAATATGTAACAAGGTTACCCTATCAAATGCCTCAGATAGATCATATTTGAGAATCATACCTTTGATCTTCTTTGTCTGTATTGAGTACAATACTTCCTGGGCCGTTCCTATAGCTTCATGTATCTATCAATCTTGCAGGAAGGCAAATTGTTCTGAGGAGATGTGGGTGGAAAGAATGGGACGGAGGCAGTTTGCAATGACTTTGGAGATGCAGTTGCACAAGGATATGGGTCGGAAACCATTGAAAGTTAACGGGTTGTCTAATTTGGGGATGAGGGCAATGAAAGTGGAATTGATGGCCCCATGCATGCGCCCAGATATCCTGCAGTCCTCAATGAACTTGAGTAAATCTTCTCCTAGGATATCAAAAAAAGCCAAATAAAACTCTACCGACCAGCCATCCGGGCCGAGGCTCTTCTCTCTCTTAAACCATTTCAGGGTGGCCTCCAGTTCCCCAAGAGGTACTTCTCTATTCAGATCCATAGCATCCTCTTGATCGATGAATCGAGGAAAAAGTTGTGCTACTCTTATGACCTCTACTAGGGTGGCATTGGGAGGAGCCTGATAGACCTATTTAAAATGTGAGGTGGCAAGAGTGGCCAAATGAGGGAAGGTGCCCACCACAATACCCTGTTCATTTGTCAATTTCCAGATAGTGTTGATTACCTTTCTTCCATTTGCACATTTATGGAAGAATTTTGAGTTGTCATCTCCCTCCATTAGCCATATTGTTATGCTTCTCAATCTCCAAGTTTCCTCCCTTTCTTTAAGAATGTTTCCCCTCTTGGTTACTAAGGCGATGAGCTTATCCCTATGATCATTTGATGGGAAGAGTCCCCTGCTTTCATCCTCCATATTAGCAATTTCTAATTCAATGTCTCTTAGATTTTGTTCTTCTTGTATCCTCTTGTTATGAGCCCAAATCTTTGATAGCTTCTTTAGTTCTTTTAGGTTCTCGAAACCATCAATGATGTTCCTTTCGTCAGCAAGAGGGTGGGCCTTCCAAAAGTCTGTGACAAGGCGGATATAGGAACTATCCTTCAACCAGGTGGAGTTGAATTTGAAGGGGGATCGTGGTTTACTTATGTCTCCTCGAATATCAAGGTATATCGGCAAGTGGTCCGATAATCCTCCCAAGCCAACCCACTGACTGTGTGTATATCCTCTCTCCAGGAATCGCTTCTTGATGAGGAAGCGATCGAGCCTCCTGGAAAGACTATTCTCCCCACATATTTTGTTCCTCCAAGTTGGAACTAACTTTGTAGAGGGGATGTCAATGAAACCGTGGGTTTCTAGGAGGTGTTCGAAGAAGGCTGATAGAGGATCGACTTGGGCATGGTGCCCCCATGACTAAGAAAAACCAAGAGAGAAATTAAGGTCTCCACCCAGAATGATATTATCTGGTTGTAGGATATTGGATGTCAAAAGATGCTCCCAGAAGTCCTCCCGATGGTGGCAGGGCCCGTAGACATTTATCAGTCTGATATCAATTCCTAGTGCAGTAGAGAAGATATCCGCCCCTATAAATCCAATGCCCATCCCAAGTGCTAGTCAACTTTATCGAGTGTGGATTATATCCTAGGGAAATGCCACCAGAGCAACCATTTACATATATGGCTTGAAAATTCCATCTGAGGAGCATGGATTCCAGGAGAGAGCAAATGGCATCAGCAACACCCAGGGTTTCTTATAGGAAGACTATATTGGTCGACTCAGTCAGGAGGAGCCTTCACAGTGCTAGTTTTTTCTCGGGACTAGCAATCCCTCTGTGGTTGAAAGAGAGGACCTTCATGGAGGCGACGGCTCCAGGGGATTTGTGCTCTAAGGACCTTGTCAAGAGTAAGTTGTTTCCCCATGGAAATCTCCATCCCTACCTATTGTTTAGCTTTTGACAGGGAGGATGGTCTACCTCGAGGGAGTTTCGAAGAGGTGGGGGAAGGTACTAGTCCAATGCTTATAGCATTTGGTGCCAAGAGCTGAGAATGTGATCGAAGGTGGTAATGATGGGGGGGATCAATTCCAGGTTTCAAATCAGATGGCACGTCCTCTGGGAAAGAAGGGGGGTACATGATATAGTAGGAGGACGGGGAATCATGGGACATTCAAGGTGATTGGGGTGGGATGACAAGGTAACAACGCTCTGTTGTGGTCCCATAGCTTTATCATTATATGCTGAAGAAATAGTAAATGTTGCAGAGCAAGGTTCAGAATTTGACATACCCAAAGATAGTGCGGCTTTAGCAGCCACCTTAGACCTGGTTAGTGGAGGTGAAGGAGGCCAGAGAGGTATTTTCCCACGCTTCTTCGGTGTTGTTGAGGCCAGCCTAGATCCAGCTGCTTTAGTGTTTGTAAGCTCTGCCTCCTTCGAGTGATCCGCCTGTGTCTAAGCTTTAATGAGGGAGATGACTTCCCTTTGTTCCCAGTCTTCGATTTCCCTATAAGAGGGAAATCTTTGTAGAGGTGACCAACTCTGTGGTATCGTCTGCATCGAAAGGGGATCCCCTTGTAGTCAAGGATCTGGGTTCGATTGTAATTCCTCCAATGCAGGGTGACTTGCTCATGCAACCCTCCTCTAATGTTTAAATGAACTAGGATCCGTGCACAAGCCATAACCCCAGTGGAGAGGTATGATCTATCATAATCTAGAAAGGTGCCTAGGGAGTTCCCAATTCTCACGAAGATGTCCTCAGTCCAGAAATGGAGTTGCAGACCAGGGAGATGAACCCATATTGGCCTAGCCCCAAGTTGTTCTCCGTTTGAGTCAAAGAGTAGACTCCACCTCCTTAGCAATATCAGGGCCTGCTCAATATGCTAGAAGGAGGACAATACCCAATTTGTATGTTCTGCTTGCGCAAATCGCAGAGCAAACCAACCACGGACAAAGGTTTATATGAAAGGCAAATCAGCTAGATGTTGTCCTCGTATTTTTTCAACCCATTGCTTTAGCTTTGTCCAAGAGTAGTTCTGTCCCCCAACTCTGCCCACCAGGACTGTTGCTGCCATGTCCATGGTGTATTGCCACTGGTGGTCCTCCTCCTAGTCAATGAAAAACTCTTGCGCCTTGGGTTTAACACACCTTAACCTCTTTCTAGGTCTCGGCTCCGTGGATTTTGCTCACCCTTGAGCTTCGTCGAAATTAGGGTTAGTAGGATTAGGGTTAGGGTTTGGGGGAGTTAGGTCAGGGCTAATAGGGAAGGCATCCGGGAGAGGGGGGATGTTCGTGTAGTAGACAGAGGGGGGGATAGGAGCTATGGTCGAGATGATGGGAGTTAGGTGGGGTGAAGATACTCCCTGGTGAGACTGTGAGGGGTAATGCAAATCGACAGAGGGTTGGAGGGATGAGAGTCCGGATGAACCAGCCACTGGATCAGGGCCTGTGTTCCTGGCTGCAAAATGTTGGGAGATCGGTGTCAGGGGAGGAATGTCAGAGGGCGGCCAAGAGGATGGCACATTAGGCAGATCGATGACCGCACTGGATGGACCCGTGAGTGGCAGGAGCGGTGCAATGACTTCGGTTAATTCTCTGTTGAAAGGAAAGAAAACCTCAGAGCTAGTATGCCTGCCGAAAATGGATATACCTTCGAGGGGGTCCTCAAAGTATTCTATCAAGTCGGTCTCCATTATTGCCCCGGGGGTTACACCAGCTGCCACCGTTTTTCGGAGTAACCGTCACAGGAGGGGACCAACAGCTGTGAATAACTGATAAACCATAATATTAATTATTATTAATATGGTTCTTATATTATATTAATATTATTGATAATAAAATTAATAATATTAATTCTTAATATTATTGATAATTGTTATATGTGTTTGATATGGGTTTATCAACCACATTTATTAATATGGTTGTGCTAATTACGTTGTAAGGCGTTCCCTTCGGGAAGAACACCCCCCTGGGTGACGCTGTGTGCATTTGTGAACCATTGATTTTGTGTGTTAGATGATTAAAACGTTTTCCATCTTTGGATCATCACAAGGTAGTTACTTGCAATTACCTTAATTCCAATGCAATCATTGGCTTGGGATGCTCATTCGACTTATTTCCCAGTTTCACAAGTTAATTTACACTCGCCTTTTGTTATACCTCACATATATTTCAAAGGAATGCTTATCTTGATGGATTTGGGTTTGCCTGCAAGGTTTTTTTGTTGTCTTCATTTGTCGGTAAGGGTGTGGGTACAATCTGCGTTCGTCATTTTCCGATAAGGGTTCATTTGCGGGTAGGGGTGTTGACTGCTGGTAAGGATGTGGGTACAATACAAATACTATTTGGCAATAATATGAGTAGAGGATTTACTTATTCAAGAGAAAGAGGATTTACTTATTCAAGAGAAACTCTTTCAAAACAATAAATCTGCCATCAATAGGTAAATTATTTAGCGTCCCAATTAATCCAGTAATAGTAACTTTCTTTATTTTGGTTTGTCGTTGTCAATTTGATGGTAATTCTTATGGGTTTGTCAATTTGATGGTAATTCTTAAGGGTTTTCCAATTTCGTTCTTTCTATAATCTTTCAGGTTTTTAAGGGGATAACCATTAATTTTTCCTTACAGGTAAGGGTTTACATCTCATATAATATTTTTTTTTCTAAATCTTAAAGTTCGCTAATTATTTTCCCTTTTTTCCTTCACATGTATGAATTGGGTTTTCCCTCTCAGGATTCCATAGATATGCAAGAAACTCCAAATTATACAACTATTAACCCTTCATTCACTATCTTTCTAGGTTGGCCTGGGAGCTACCTTTCCAATTTTGTTTTGTTTTTTGTTTGTTTGTTCTTTTTTTCTACGGTTTCCAACTGTACCCTATATTTAGTCTTCATGTAAATATTAATAGCGGTAATTGGTGCTATTGGCATTTTGGTTGCAAGGAATAAACTCAGATAATGCACAGTGTAATCCATTCGTTAAGTTTCACATGGATAGAGTAGTTACTAAAAATATACAATATTGATACATCATTTTATCTAAAATGTTGTGTAGTGAAGATATGGATATTAGAAGCAAACACCTTGATCAAGACCAAAGCTTCTCTAAATACATTTTATATCAGGCCAAAAGTTTGCTTGTTGGCTCAGTTTTGAATGGGAAGATCATGAGAAGGGTTCGAAATCTTTCTCATATTTATGTACCTTAATTTTGTTTCTTATTGAGATAATGTGAAGTTGAATTGTCAAGTTCATCAGCTATGACAATAAGCTAACCTTCATTTTTGCATGCAATTACTATTAGAGAAGGAATAAACTCAAATAATGCACAATGTAATCACTTCATCGTTAAGTTCCATATGGGTCGAGTAGTTATTAATAATATACAATATTGATACACCATTTTATCTAAAATGTTGAGTAGTGAAGATATGGATTTGAAAGTCAAACACGGTGATGGAAATGAAAGCTTCTCCAAATACATTTTATAATTGGTCAAGAGTTTGTTGGTTGGCTCAGTTATGAATGGGCAAATCTTGAGAAGGAATATCAAGTACAAATTTGGTTTTCATTCCAAGGTTTGTACATACTTATTTGTCTTCTCTTCTCTTTTGGGAATGGATCACTCAAACTAATAGAGTTACTAGAGTTCCCTTGCGGAGATCAATAACAGTAGCAGTGTGATTCACCCATGAGATTTCTATGTTTTTACTCGCAATCTAATTTTGCAATAACATTGTTTGAGTCAATATGCTTTCAGCTTTATGAAACTAATAGCTATTTAGACTGTTAAACATCACAAATTTGTATTCAATAAATAATGTGTTCGATATACTTTTCAAGGAGATACAAAAATGGAAGATCAATAAATACCACAACCACTACTACAAGGATAGAATTTATAAGTCACCATAGTGAAAGAAATGACATAAATGAATTCTTACCATCGACAACCATGGTGAAATAGAAGCACTAAAATTTTACATGCAAATTTTATATGGCTGCTTCTAGAGAATTGTGTTATTTCCCAAGTATAATTGAATTGATTTCTTTAAATGAAAGGAGGTCCTCCCAATAACACCCATCAAATGGTGCAAAAAACTTTGCTTTACCCTTATAAGCCATCAAGAATAAAAGGAGGCCATCTCTTAATGGTAAACAACACATTTATTTGTCTCAACACTCAAAGATCTATTAATCTTGAGAGGACTCATTCTTACCCTACATGCCAACTATTCTTTGACTTAAAGTTTTTAACAATTTTTAATTTCCCTTCATTATCTTGATGTTTAAATACTTGTGACCTCGGTTTGGTTTATTTTGTGATGTATGTATTGGAGATGACTAAGGCATTTCTCTGTCTCGGTTCTTTGTGACACTTTTCATGTTTTCTATTTTGACAACTAAATCTTGTCTCCTAATTTACTTTTCATGTTTTGTAGAACAATTCAACCTGTTCAACTTTGTTATCTACGGAATGCGCTCCCTTCAAAGCAATGTGATGGTTCTTCATAGAATTCTTTTTATTACTCTGGAAAAAAGGAGTTGTGTTTTCTTTCACAATAATTACAATGTTGGACATTGGACATCATATGAAATTCACATATTGGTCTATATTGCAATGTAGTGATACCAATCTTTCAAATCAATTCATTTTCATAGAAGACATGTAGCGTTCATTTTGGAATAGGTATCTTATAATATAATTTTAAATTTAATTTTATTGGAAGTATAGTGATCCATATTTTTGTTATTTAAATAAATGATATAAAAAAGCATATTATGTAAAATAAGATATATAACTTTATTAAAGACAATTTTAGTAATGATTATAAGGATATTGATTTGAATATGATTTTTTTTAAATGTTATTTATGTTTAAATTATTTTTAAGTCTTATAGTATGTCCAAAAAATATTTCTAATTCGCTAAAAGTTCATTTTTGTTGGACATAAGGAAACATGTTAATGGTCCAAGGCCCAGAGGCATTCAAAAGTAGTTAAATTATGCCTCTTTACATAACATGAGATTTTTAAGTGATGTAATTTTCCTTGAATAATAATGATGAGTAAGTTTACATTTGCATACAATAACTAGTGATGGGTCACTATCCATTAATAATTGAGTTGCCATAAGTTTTTGTTTCCTCAAAATAAAAGAAAAGAAAAAAGAAAAAAATGAAATTACATAATATTGCTTTCACAAATATTTGTTATTTTGAAGAAACATATAATTTTATGCTAAGACAATTTTGTAAAGCCTTAGCTAAACATAAAAAAATTGCTATAAATATCAAAACGACATATGTATTTTTAAGAAATAGTAGTCCTATGATTTTTTCTCTTATCATTTATTCCCCTTTTCAAAATACTCAATTATTAGAACTTGTAAAACGTACAAATTCGCTACACGTTTATGACAATCTTTCTATGCCACTTTATCCTAGACAAGGCTACCTCCTAGAGGCCGTGTGTACACGACAGCTGAGCTGCAGAAGCTATGGCGGTGGCATCCTTATTGCAGGCAACTAGCACAAACCTGCACTCCTCTGCATCATATGAGAAGCCTGTCGGTCACGTAGGTACCCTATCTTCTTCGTCATTGGTACTTGGGGCCAATATAAATGTAGGATGTAAAGGCAGAAGATCACCGTTGTCCTTAATTCATCCGGATAGAATTGAGAATGTGGGGAGCATTGCATTTGCGGGTAAGAGGAGGAGCAGTGTAATATGCAGGGTCGCCTCTGCATCTACATCTTATAATGAAGCAGACCTGATTGGCCCCATCAACATTTTTACTGCCAGTGGAGAACCTGTGCTGTTCAAAGACCTCTGGGACCAAAACAATGTAAATCAACTTTCACTTTATTCTCTTTTTATTTAAACAAACGGCAAATTCCATGTATATACAATCCGCATGCTTAACAATTCTATTTCATTCAGTGAACCATGTATAGTTCTATTTATTCGGTTAAAATTTAGGAGTTTCTTGGTGTCCTGGCAATTGTTTTTAACAGTGCAATATCATCTCCTTTAGAACTGGATGGATGGTTCTACTTTTTGGGGGTTTTAACAGTGCAATATCATCTCCTTTAGAACCGGATGGTTCTACTTTTTGGGGTTAGCTAGACCCATTTGGTTTTAGACCAAGGACTTTCATACAGGGAGTGCCTTAATAGTACACTCTATCGTCACTGTGCTACGCCCATGGGCTCGATGGATGTTTCTATTTATTTGGTTAAAATTTAGGAGTGTTTTTACTCTTTCTTGACTGTTCTACGCCTTATGGGCTTGATGGATTATACTATTTATGTGGTTAAGGCTTGATGGATTATACTATTTATGTGGTTAAAATTTAAGAGTTTTTAAAGTTGGATACTTGTAATTGTTTTTAACAGTGCATCATCAACTTCTTTAAACCCGGATGGATGGAGACTTGACTTTTAGTTTGGGAGTGCCATGCAGATGTTTTGATTAATCAATGTGATGCCAAAAATGTATTTGGGGGCCATAGAATATGTTACTTTCATTTTAGCAAGGTACC
This sequence comes from Pinus taeda, assembly GCA_000404065.3. Classification (NCBI taxonomy): domain Eukaryota; kingdom Viridiplantae; phylum Streptophyta; class Pinopsida; order Pinales; family Pinaceae; genus Pinus; species Pinus taeda. Next base: position 28,520 of record APFE030031504.1, read on the forward strand.
TATAGCCATTTTTTTTTGTTTTTGTCGGCTACACCATTGTAAGTTCAGAGAATGCAAGTCAAAGCTTGTAAGCTATGTGGTGTTATGTGTTATTGCGTCCTAGGCCTATTATGGTCGGCCATGCCCGGTCCTTTGTAGACTTCACTCTTACGTATTTTCATTTTGTATAGGATTGGAGAGTTTAGGATGAACTTACTTTGACATATGGTTTAAAGAAGCCATTGATTTTGTAGTGTTGATTGCACTTGTTGATCTTTTTTCCTATCAAAGACAAGAGTCAACCTCTTACGGAAATCTCAAAGAAATTTTCAAGATCCTCTTCCTTTTTAGAGAGGTGAAAGGAGAGGTGGTACTCCGCTTTTGATAAAGAGCTCTTCTTGAGCATGTGTCAATGTATCTGAGTTAATAAAGTTGTCTAGAAGCCCTCCAATGACAAGCACTAGTTCCACTTTTCATATCGGCCTTAAGATGCATAAGAAACTCATGTCTGCTCACATTATAAGGAGACACATCTATTCGAAATGACAGGTCGACCTAAGTCACTTGACACGGGGATTCGGGATTTGTGGTGTCAGATTCGGACACGTTGACCCCCCGAAACAGGACACGTAGGATTCGTTATATTATTTATATATCATATATATATATTATATATATATATTAAAAATTAAGATATTTCTTACACAAATTTTAATTAATGATACAAATTTATTGATTTCAAACATAGATCTTCATCTATAGCTATTAGCATGCATAGTACATACAAAATTCAAATAAATGTCAGTGGTACTGGTCACATAAATGATAAATCTATTAAAAATTTAAATCATGATTCATAATTCATAACTGAAAGACAACTTACAACTACAAGATAGTAAGATAAACACACTGACAACTATAGTTTTCTCATTAAGTCATCAAATCAAAATGTGTTACATAGGTAGTGCTGGTGCAATGCCAATGGGAAATAGAAATAGAAAATATAAAACAACTACAGGTATACAAGCCTCAAGGCCTCAATCAGCATCAGAATCAGCATCAATGGCCTCATCATCATGGTCCCCACTACTCTCCTCTGCATCCTCCTCCTCCCCTGTATCCATAGTCGCCTCTGCATCTGCTGGTGTGGAGGATGACCCCTCTAAGTCATCAAATCTAACAAGCTCTAGCACTGGATCATTGAGATCCATGTTGGCCAATGCCAACTCAACACTGGTGTTCAGATCCATATCATCAGGAAAGACATCCCACATCTTTGTCTTTCCCCTCAACCACTCTTCCCTCTGCCTGTAAATAAGACGAAGATTGGTGTGCACATACACCATTGTCTTTGCCCTGGACTGCTCAAGCCTGCTCTTCTTCACATTATACAAATTCCCATATGTGCTCCAATTCCTCTTGCAACAAGAGGATTTCAGTCACCTAAGAGAGGAGCCTCATGGCTAACTGCTGAAGAGGAAGGCTTGTTGCCCAATGGTTTGCCCGCCAAGAATAGGGCTTCTTAGCCCCCTTGTCTCTAATCACATCATAACCTCCAAATCGACCACTGCCAATGAAAAACTCTGCAAAGGCATCCTCCACCTCAGCAAGCAATGCACTATCCTGAAAAATCTGCCTGAATGCCTCTTTCCTCCCCTGTGAGATTTCACCATCCATGTGAGGAGGGAATCTGCAGGAAGGTCCACCATTCAGCCACTCATGGCTGTAGTATTTGGGGTTCAATGAGTGAGCCAAACAATGTAAATGTGTACAATTCTTGTTCCATCTGCTGACAAGAATATCATGTATGGTATCATAGAAGGCCTCTGGTGATGTTTCATACTCGGGGCACTCACTCTGTAGAATGATGCTCCTCACAAACTCAATCATGGAATCCCATCCCTCATAAACCTCTCCTAGGATGGTTTTGTCTGTATCTGCAAATTGAAGCAAAGAAATGATAGGGTCCATGATCCGAATAATTAGATCTACCCTCTCCCACCAAGCATCATCTAGCACCATGCCCTTCACTCTTTTAGAGGCTACTTGATCTGTCTTTCTCTAAAAAGACCAAAACTCAGAAATAACCATGGACCCAAGAGCGGTCTTGACCTCCCTCAATCTCTTCAACAGCATGAATGAAGATGCAAACCGTGTATCAGCAATCTTCAACAATGATAGATTGGTGTACTCCTCGTAGATAGTGAGGGCATTTGTATGATTTTGAACAAAGTTACGGATATGTCTTGCATCCTCAATAATGATTCCAATCCAAAGCACATCAGAAGCAATGGATTTCAGTGCTAAGTTCAATGAATGGACAATGCAAGGTGTCCAAAACACTTGTGGGTATTTAGCTTCCACTATCATGCTAGCAGCCTTGCAAACAGGTGCATTATTTGTAATGATTTGCACACAAGAATAAACACCTACATCTTCAATAACTTTAATAAATAACTCACCAATAAATTGTGCATCCTTGTATTCGCCAAGTGTATCCACTGCTTTCATGAAAACTGGACCACTCAAGGAAGACACCATGAAGTTTGATGATTGGGTGTCGTGCTGGATCTGTCCATCTATCAGAAACAATGCTAACCCCAGATGTTGGCCATGATGCTACAATAGGCTCAAGCATTTTTTGCACCTCTTTTTTTGCCTTCATCAACAATGTGGTTCTTAGCGTCTGACCTAGGAGGCACATACCCTGCTGGAGCCCCTTGAGTTAGAGCTCGACACATCTCAATAAATAGAGGTGAGCATGCAACATTAAATGATATGAATTTTTGATAGAAGAAGAAGGCAATGGTGAGATCAAGCTCTTCCCATCTCTCTTTTCGGAAAATCTTGTCCATTGGACCAAGTGCTCTTCTTTTTGATGCTTGTCCCCTAGTAGAAGTAGAACTCTCAAATGGAAATTTGGTGGTGGCTTTCCTCAAAAATGGAAGGGGTCTTCATTCTTGGGTTTTCTTGATTTTGAAGCCACATGTTCCATACCAACATTGGACTCCTTATCCAATTCTTTTTTTTTTTGTAAAGAAACAACTTTACAAGCTCCTTCACACGGTAATATGTGCTTTTGAAAGAAATGTGACAAAAGTTGCATTTCCATTGCACATTGCCTCCTCCCTTTCCCTTGGTGTTTGGCCCATCCTCTCTTGTGACATATTTCCACAATGGATATTTATCATTGTCTTTAGGTCCTCCTCTTCCCTCAACATTACTTGCAGCAGACTCTAATGATATTGGGGGAGGAGGGGCATCTCCACCCATGACATTCTTGCCATTCCTTTGCCCCCTAACTGCTACCTTTGATTGAGCCATGAATACTGTAAAAGAAATGAACAAAACATGCACAAATTTGTAAACAAGAAATCATATACAAACTGCTGTAAGAAATGCAAAAAAATGGACGTGAAATGCACTTACCTGGTGCTTGAATCTCCTTGAAGAAAGCTCTACTCCCTTAACTCCTTGCTGCAAACCCTTATCCACTTGCCAATAGCGCACTAAATGCTTGCCAAATGAAAATATGCGTGGCTGTAATGACCAAATGCGGCCTTTTCATACCCGCATAGGTCACTTTTTCCGCCTAGTGAGTCCTGGAAAACAGGACACAATTTCCAAAATTGTGACACGCCGGGGGATTCGACGTGTCAAGATAGGACACGACGTGTCATGTTTTTTGGACATGAATTTTGAGAGAATCGTGTCAGACATGACGGATTCGGATTCGTGGGCCCTATAGAACGAATCCGGTTACTTAGGTCGACTTATATTGATGGGCAAACGACTATATATAGGTGTGTAGGCACTTTGCATTAGACACATTTCAGAATCCAGACATCTCTGTGATTCAGATGAGAGAGCAGAATTCAGATTTCTCAGAATTCGGATGAGAGAACAGAAGGAGCTCGAACTAAGGTATAGAGGCAGAGTTTGGGTGCTGTCAAGGCAATTCAAATCCCTATAAAGTTCATATTACAATGGCAACGAAAAAGGGATATGAGTCAGTTTGGATTGCATCACAGTCATGCATTTCGGTGCCAGCCTCGGATTCGATACTATCTCAGGGAATATGATTCGGTCCTCATAGTGATTATAGGGTAGGAACTATCTCAGTCTTGATGATTACAATATTACAGTGATAAGGGTTCCATATATCTATAGCAATAAGAATGCCATTACAATTACAAGTAATGGATCCGTTTCAGTTCAAAGGATGACTATCACTGAAGCAAGTTCTCAAGGATATAACAACGAGAAGGAGATCTCAATGTGAAGACAATAATGAGATCACAATGATAACTATGTATTGATGCAAAGAAGGTCGAAGCAAAAGAGTAGTCAAGAAGAAGAGGAGACAGTAAAGAGAACTAGTGTCTTGGTCTTGGAGTGGCTAATAGGTCAAGGGTCTTGGTCTTGGTATTGCTCAATTGGAATCTCTATAAGAAGAATTTGTGTGGGTTTTCCACTCACAGACTGAGAGGTTTTGGCCCTGGCTGATAGCCTACATTATGTGTCTCTTGTCTATTTATGTTCATCCATTGGTTACTGTTTGATGAAGACGAACACTAATAATCTAAGAAGAAGAAGATTCTAATCTAAAGAAGTAAAAAGCATTCACAAGCAGTTACTAATCGAAGAGAAATCACCTAATGCTAATGCCCTAGATTTCTCAACACATAGGAGGTGAGGTTAGTAAGGTTATGTATGTTTTATATTGTTGTATGTTAATTCGTATTCTCAATATTCTCACATGGTTTTAGAGTTGGTTACTAATTTCTACCTCCTTCGGTAATTATTTTGTAACAACATTTTCTTTAGTTTGTTGAGAAATTATTAATTTGTAGTTGTGTTGTCAATATAGTAGCCATTAAGGCTTCTCTTTAGATATGGACATTTTCGCTACAAGTTTGTTTTTTTTTTTTTTTTAATTCTGATTTTACCGTTGGCTCAGGAATAGTGAAATGAGCTAGGATTGATGATTGGTTTGTGAAATTTGACTTTGGTTTGCCCATTTTTTGATTAGTTTGCCTAATATTTTTTTGAACCTAAAGTTTTTTCGGCACTTTTTAGGTTTGGGGTTTACCAGGCCTAATTTTTTTACCAAGCATAGCTATTTCTTTTGAAGCTAATATCTTTTGGTGTAGGAGTTTGTTTTAAGTGATTTTGTTTGTTTGTTTATTTTCAGGTTCAATTTACGCAATCTACTTGGTAGGCCCTTCATAACTTCTCTTGGTGCACCGTATAGCCTTGTATGGATTTGTACAACCTCATAGGTTTTGTTGCAATTTTTTTTAAGTGGTCCACTTCAGATTTGATTTTTAAGCCTCTGTGCTTTTTATTTATATAGTATGTTTTCTTCCTTTTAATAAGAGCTTTGTACGTATTTATCTTGTCAAGCTTTAAATATTTGTCAGGATCATCCCTAATTTCTTTTCTAGCAATTTTACAATCCTTATTTAAAATGGAAGGGCCTATCCTCACCCCTTTCATATACAAACTATTCAATTTGGCAGTTAAACAAGGCTTCTCTGAGCCTTACACGCATAGCCTCATTGTGCTTATCTTTAAATGTGGGGATAAAAGCATTCCCTCTAATTATAGGACCACTATTGATGGGCCCCATCAATAGGCATATTATAAGGCCATTTTGTTATCCTCTAGCATATAAATTCTTCTTTTCTCACATTAATTAGCATCTCTTTGGCTATAATATGCTTAGTAGGAAGACTAAAGGGTGTTTGTCATACTTCGTGGCCTAATGTGTTAATGTGCAGGAAAAATAACATTTTTGAGTGCATTTACTATATGGAGGCATGTTGGAGGCATCTAGAGGAGATGTAGGAGGCTTGTCCCCTGCATTTGCTCTTGTTCAACTCAACTTTATCCCTTGAATCACTCATCAATAGCTCGAGGTCTACTGGCAGCCAATGAACTCAAGTAATTGCATGGATCTAAGGGAGCTAGATCTACTTTTTTCGAGATTTTGGAGGGAAGCATTCCTCTTTCCAAGGAGGTTGACCCTTAGTCATCTTTGTATAAATCAATAAGCCCAAGGGCTCACTAGGATTCAAACTTTTGGAGCAAGGAGAGCTACTAAGAGCCAAGTGCTTGAAACTGTCATTTTCATTTTCATTTGCATGATGTATTTGAACTCCATTTTATGTTAATGAAAGGTCTACTATTGTTTTACATTTGAGTTTATGTAAGAGGGCCGAGTCTCCTTGGGTTAGGGCCTAACCTAGAGGCTCCAGTCTCTCTTTATATATCTTATTTATGCATTATTGCAGTAACAACATTTCCTTCTTTGTTTTAGTAGAAGTTTACTTGCCACAAAAATTGTGGTTGCATACTTGATTATCACCTCTCTTGTGGGAAGTGTGGTTGAGGAGTCTACAACAACAAGCCAAAAATATGTGGTTGTCTTCTATTGTAGATTGCTAGGCTTTAGCTCATTGTTCTCTTGCATACTTTGTTTCTGCAATCTAGGAGTTAAAATCATTTTTGTCTCAAGCTTTCATGTATTAGATGCATGTTGTGAGGTAGATTAGTTTTTAATGAAATAAAATTCAACTCATCCTTCTCTGTTTGATTTCATAAAATTTGACTCATCCTTTCTTGCCTAGTTTGTTCTGTTGCAATTTGATCATTTGTTTGGCATTCTTTTCAAGAACAAGAAGGGATTTATTGTTGGTCTATAGATACTATCAGTGGCTTGCAGGATTGCAGCACTCATCCTACATCTCTTTTTTCATCATCAACCTCTTCCTTGACATCTCACATTGCCCTCAAAACTCTACCACCGAGACCACATTTCTGGGTCATTTAAGGACACGGTGAGCATTTTCTTTTGTGCAAGATGGGCCTGTGAAGGGCGCTAAGCTTGAAAAGGTATCACATAGCCTTCATACACCTTCATCTACGTCTCTCCACCTCCAAAACACTTTTTCTACTCTCAAGATGCTCACAGATCCAATCCCTTAGCAAAACATGGAAACCTTGTAGCGTCCTATTGCAATTCTGTATCAGTCTTGTAGCACTATCCAAACTTGACTAGATTTGCTCTAGGAGATTTATTTTTGCCTTTTGGGATTGAATAATGACCCCAGGCTGTGAATCCATGATTGGGGAGGACCAAAGACCACTCTAGACCCATCTTTCCTTCACTGCAAGTACAAATAATAATTAGAATTAGAAGACAAATTTCCACATTTGAATAACAATGATTGTTTTCTTATGAAATGTACATGGATTATGTTACTAAAATTGAGTTTCCTTGTACATAGTGATAAAAAGGGTGATTGACCAATGCAAAGTAGATTAGATCCGATTCTTGAATTCATGCTTTCTTAGGATTTTAGTCACACGCATTGTTGTTGAAAAGATCAAATTTCATTTTTCAAAGCAAGTTTCCACATTCTACAAATAGAGTATTGATTTACATTTTGCAAGTAGACTGACACTTTTCATTTATGCATGTTAAATTTGGACAACTAGGTCCAAACTCCATGTTCTGATGCTCAGATTAAGAGGCTAATATTTTTGTTGGAT
>APFE030031504.1:36130-46427 GCA_000404065.3 Pinus taeda
TTTTTGTTGGATTCCTCTTTCTGAGAGGTGTAAAATCCATATAAAAATAGTCTTAATCCGATGAGTAGAACTTATATTTTGAATTTATTATTCCTAATAAATTATATGTGCAAGGTCTGTCATGTAGGCTCACATGCCCAACAGATGTGTCACACACCCCCATTGATGGATATATATACAGGAAAAGTTGGAGAGAATTTCATCACAACTCAACTCACATCTTCCTCTCTCATCTTAGAGAGTACGAGCTACCTGGAGGACGAATTTCAGCCACACGTGGGAAGGATGAAGAGGACAGACCGTACGAATTTTCTGCTGCTGGGTTTCTGCTGCTAGGGTTTTTCAGAAAGTTTGACCAGCGTTGACTTTGGTCAACCCTTGGTCCAATCAAGCTGAAAATTTGTGGGAAGTTCGATTTTTTGAAGGCCGTACTACCTGGCACAAAAATCGAGGTCAAAGAGTGGACCGTTTTGCTGCTGCGTTGACTTTTCAGGACAGCGTTGACTTTTGCAGAATTGACTTGGGTTGACTCATCTACTGGTTGGAGGGTTGTTGTGACACATCTGGGCTGGCTGACCAAAGGAGACTTCGCTGGTTGAAGCATCCTGTTGACCGCCGAAACGAACACACACATTTTTCCTGTTTCAGATTTGTCTTCTGTAAGATCTGCTTATATGTTCTATCTGCATTTTGCTTAACTACTTGTATGATTGCTGTGTGAAAAGTGAAATTTTTCTTAGCATAGAACATCTACAAAACTTTACACCAGAGGATTGCCAATTAGGCATCTTGATTATTGTACTCTCCAAATTTGCTGCATAATAATAAAATAAACTCTCATCTGCTACACCAATTTTCCCTTTGGAGTTTTTCCAGGGAATTTTTGGTCCAAAATAATTGTGTCGATTTTTATGTGTGTGCATCTATTTCTCAGTTCTTGATTTTACTTTTGTAGCATATTTATTTTGTGAAGAATTGTAGTGTGATTTATTCGTTAATTGTCGTAAACAATTAAACTGCTAATCAATTAGGAGAATAAATTCTAGTTGCTGCAATTTCAAGCAACCTATTTACAAATCATAAGCGAGGAATACATTTGAACATGATACTTTTGTGAAGTACTTTTATGCCTCCAACATTGAACATGGCCACTAATACCCTTATGTTTCTCGCATCCATGATGGTGATCTCACTTGATTCTGTGAGTATGTGTTGAATCTTTGCTCCCAAGTATAGCTTTCATCCCTTGAGGGATCGTATGATGCTTATATTGTTGATGTGAGTAGCATCAGAAGGTCTTCTACAATTGCTTGGTCTCTTAGCATGTGGAAGACATTATTTTCCTCTTCTAGTGATTTATATCTTCTTTCCTAAGTTTAACTGAGGAAAAGTACAATAATTAAATTCATTTAATTATTGTGGACCTAATAAATAATTTAATTATTTAATTATTTAAGTGACTTAGAAATAATCTCAACTGTTGATCTTCAAGATGTTTCTAGAAGGGAGATTCAAGGTGTTTCGAGAGGGGAAATTGGGGTTAGAGATTTTGACTCAATGAAGCTAATAAATGGAGACTAGCGATGGGGGTGAAGACACAACGAAGAGCACCACTGTGTGAGCAAGTCATCATGAGAGACCGATTTTCTCTATAGTCTGACTGGCTCAGTGACTAGTGCGCAAAGAAGGAAGAAGTGCGAGTGGGTTTGAGCGAATCCAGGAGGGCCAAGTTGCCGGAAGGGGATAGAGTTTGTTTGGGGGAGGCCAAGTTGTTGGAGTGTTGGGGTTTTTCTAGTGCACATTATTGGCAGGGCGTAGATCAAGTTGCTTTAGGGCGCAAATTTGATTGGTGGAGGCTGATTTCTTTAGAGCGATTTTATTTGGAGGAAGATTTCCTTGAGGCCGATTTACCTGGGCTGAATTCATTCTAAGGGAGCCAAGTTGCAGGTTCCAGATTGTATTTTTCCTTGTATCTCTGTGGGACAAAAAACCTAGATTTTCTAGATAATGAAATGGTGGAAAAATGTTTGTGGGTTAATTAATTTTGCAATGTGTGATTGATCTCTCTGGTTTATTTCCACTTCATTTTTTTAATTCTAGAAGTTAAAGATACCAATCTTTTTATTTTTCCAATATTTAGTTATTATTTGGGTAAATAAATAATAAATTGAAGATAAATTAAATTGCCATGAGAAAATAAATTTGGCTGGTATTAGAAATTTAACATCTATAACACTTCAGAGAGGACATCCAATCCACTGGATGATTGCATAGGACCCTTTGATAGAGCATGTTGGACTCTCATTGAGGAGTGTTGACCTTGGGATGCTTGAGCATGGTTGATGACACCCTCATATACCTCCACGACCTTGGACGCTACCCTCCAGAGCCAGCGCATTGCCTTTAGAGCTATTGAACCAAGAGTTGACAGGACGCCCCTATGATGGCATTTGTTGAGGGGCCTGTTAGGCCTATGTAATAGTCATCACATTTAGTATATGTAAATGCATGTAATAAGCGATAATATACTTAGTAAACATAATGAGTGATTAGATGGAGCGAGTACAACAGATCTAACCATTCCCCTAATGTATAAATGCACATGAAGACTTAATGCAAAGATGGTTGGAATTCCTTCCAAATCCTCTAAAAAGAGCTATGATCCCATAACCGAGTCATCATTAAACAGATGAAGATAAAGCTTCCTTATCCAAGGTTCTAATTCCAAAGTATCATCTTCTTCTGAATAGTGCTGCCAACGGATACTAACCCAATCCTTCTTCTCTTGTGTAATGTGTGTGTTCTTGCTGGTGTGCATGATGTAATTTGTTCTTGTTTGCATGTGAATGCTTTGACTTCAATACTGGTTTTGTTGCCGTAAGTATTTAGTTCTGGACTGTAACAATAATAAATAGAGATGTACTGAATCTGGAGATAGATGGTTTGGTCAAGATGGTCATGGCAAGATCAAAACAACCTGCAAGTTGTTTGAGAAGATGCTCAAGAAATTTTATTGTCGAATGGAGTTAATCCTGTGTGAAGGATTTTGACCGCTCATGGCCACTGCTCCAGTGAGGACAAACTCCTGCAAAGAAATTGACGGAAACTATTTAAAGGTGTGTCTTCTCACAAATGCGATAATAGAAAAGTGGTGATCATGGACTATTGCTTTCATGGCTTTGTATGCCTAGTAAGTTGTATTTGTTCATACACCATTCTGCACATTTGAATGATAGATTTCCATTGAGTCGACTCGGCTTAACAACTTCACTATTCAACTACATCCATTGAGTTTTCTTCTAAATATAGTACACATGTTGTACCCCAAAGAGTATAAAAGTAGATGGCATGATAGATAGAACGAAAACAACATTATTCATTGTTGTTGGTATCTCATACTTCATAATGCTTTACCACTTTAGAAGCTTATTTTGTTGAGTGTGCTTAATCAATTAAGGAGCTTCCAGGAATGGGTTACTCGTCTTGACATCTTAATGGATAGCATATACCGATGGGCATTTGATGGGTGTGTTGCCTACTAGTATCATTTGACCTATTGGGCAGATCACGATGCATACGATGACACATCATGTACAATGATTATTTTGATGGACTAAGAGTTGAGATAACTTCCCATATATGTGCATGGCGATCTTGCAGGAGTCCCCCTTCATAAAGGAGACATATTTTGAATTTTTTACATGTTCCTCATCCAATAACCTGGAGCAGATTCTAGTTTTGGAGTTATAAAATCTCTATTGAAGTTAAAAGAAAAGAAAAAAAGAAGTAATGATTCACAAAGTAATTATTTAGTTTGAGAAGTCATGAACAGGAAATCCAATTGTGATGCTTGTTGACTTCGATTTATCCAAGTCAACTAGATGAAGATGGTTGATGGTCGACTAATATATTGCCTTTGGAAGTTGACTCTATTGTGCATAGGAGATCTCAGAAGACATATCAATTCAACAAAAGGAAAACATTCAAATTTGTCAAGTTAGAAGTATTGGACGATGGCTCAATGTGCTAGTTGGGATGGAATGTGTTATTGTACATCATGCTCATCACACGTATCAGATTGCCCCCTCTGTAGGCGACACAATAGTTAGGACCTACGGGCATTGATGCCAATGTTATATTGTGAATGCCATGGCTTTACTTTTGGAAAAAAAACAATTAAAGTCTTACCTTTGGTTGTTTTAGTTGTTGGACGAGTGGGGTTTGAAACACCAATTAATTACCAACACAGTAGTCTCACAGGTGTTATTTTGGAGGAGACAGATGAGCAACATTTTTTAAAAGCATAATGGTGCGGGTTCAATGATTCAAGACTTTGCCTTGATGCTTTCAATAGGTAAAGGGGTCCCATAATATCTGGAGGATGGAATAAACTATGTATATGTTTTTGGTGCTTGTGGGGCAACAACCTTAGAATTAACTGTTGCAAGTGAAGTTATTGAAGAATCTGGTCGATCACTTGTACGTAATGCACTAGACTATTTGCAAAGCAGTAAGATGCTTGCTATGTGGCTTGTTTTTGGTCGACTTACTAGAGAGAATAGACCAGTTGAACCAATCAACACCAAATTGGACTATTGGTTCATTGGGCTGATCAGTTGAATTGGTCCACAAGAGTAATCGACTTGGTTGACTTGAACTTAGGCTTGGATGATAGTGATCATTCCTAATTGATCAACATGTGCCTCTTTGAAGGCTTCATGGTGGGAGAATCAACTGCTAAGTCGACACTTGAGCAATGCAACTTTGTATCAAGGATGTGGCAGTGAGCATACTTGTAAGTGAAATGAGGTTATCACTTCCACTTATGATAGGAATTTTGCAAATGATAACGAGCTACAACGTACAATATGATGGCACGAGGTATAAATGGAATAGTTTGCGTGATAGGAGTTGTGGAATCAACAAAAGTATTAACACAAACATTGATTTGTTGGTCGAATGAGTGGGTATGGACTCTCTAAGTATACTCGTGAAGTCGACTTCGACTCGACTTATTCATGGAGTAGGCATCCACCTCAATTACATAGTAGAGCTGGTTATTGAAGAGTGAAAGTACATATAATTCAAAGATGTGTGTTTGTGAATTTGTGCTTCCAGTTCTGCTTCAAAGATACCCACAAGTACTGCATTCCAATAGCTTAGAAACCAGAATCAAACCTCGATTTCAAAAATTATCAAGGAAGGGTCGACTGAATACCAATTCAATGTTGCACTAGAAATTTAAAGGTATGAGTGTGTTAGAAGAATCATAATATAAATATTATAGTACTCCAGACTTTGGGTGAAAAGACAAATCCTGAATATAATCGTATATGGCTATCAATAATTGCAAAACATGAGCCTTTTGTAATGTATTGCACGAAGGATAGTGTCTGTAATTTTGTTGTTGACTGAACCTTTTAGTTACATTTTGTTATTTAAAAAATCAGGAGAGGGTGAAACGTGAGTCTTGTCTAAGGCAAGCGATCTTCTCCACCTTGTAATTTAAATCAATTTTCAGTTGATGAGATCGACTTCTTGTCGACACCCGTTGACATTAAGTCGATACTTATAAAAAGTCCAATGCCGGCAAAAAGTTAGTTGTGTAATAGTCAAGTTAAATTCTTCCATGTAATAAATCAAATACAGACTCCATATATCTCCAGAAAACAACAACAACAACATAAGAAGTGATAAGAGAGCATAACCATCACAAGAAAAACATACAACAACAATAGAGTAGTAGACGAATACATTGAAGTAGCAACACAGATTGAGACAAGTGATAGAGCATATGAAATGAGCAATAATCTTTGACACCACACTTGCAACAGTTGAGAGCGAAAAAATGTAGTCAAGAACGAAACTAGACAACCTGAACATACACACAAAGAGCTGAACAGACAAGATGATGACAACAATAAATTGAATTGTTTGAGCCCTTTGGTATGCGAGCAGCAAATCTGTTCTTTGGGTTGTGACCTTGGAAGCTAAAAGTAGAGAAATGGTAGGTTGCGTGACGAATGAGCTCCATCGTGTAGGATGGGTGTAGGCGCGAGATGAGGACAGTTAGAGTCGGACACCGCTTCGTAGACATGATGGTTTAGCAAGAGAGTCAAGAGGACCTTGTTGGGCGAGTAGCAAAATGGAGTTTGATAGACTCATTGACTGCACAAGCACCTACCAGATTGAAGGTGGAAGCTCGAAAGTAAATAGGTCATAGTTGTGTTGTTGCAAACTTGCTCAGGATGAGCAAGGAACTGAGGGTGGGGGAGATGTTGAGGGGCCTCTTAGGCCTATGTAGTAGTCATCACATTTAGTATATGTAAATCCATGTAACAAGTGGTAAATGTACTTAGTAAACATAATGAGTGATTAGTTGGAGCAAGTACAACTACTCCAACCATTCCCCTAATATATAAAATTATAAATGCACATGAAGGCATACTGCAAATATGGTTGGAATTCCTTTCCAATCCTTTTTCTTGTGTGTGTCCTTGTTGGTGTACATGATGTAGTCCGTTCTTGCCTACATGTGAAGGCTCTGCCTTCAACAACATTGCACCTACTTGATGGATGTTGCCATGTTTTGAGGATTTATTGATGATGATGATGATGAAATGGAACCCCTTGGGAGGGGATGGTATACTATTCTACATGATGATGTCATTCCCTAACACTATGATGTTCCCTTGATGATGCTTGGATTGATGACATGGACACCTTTTTGGAGGATGTTGGGGTTAATGATGCCAAACTTGATGATTTGGCACACATTTGATGAGGGCAAATTACTTTTGGATGAGATGCAACTTTTGGAGCCATCCATTGCACTTTTGTGGAGAGATGCACCTTTTTGGAGGATGATGTCATCCATGAAGGGAATTTAACTTGAACCTGTGGGTTAAATGAGGCATATTTTTATGTTTATCCATTTGAGTTAGCTATCTTTGGGTTCAACTTGTGACCTATATACCTTGTAATTGTCATTTAATATTATTTTAGGGCATTTAGGCTAAATTTTAAGGAAATCAACTTGGTTGCCCTCATATATGTAGGGGGAAGTCAAATTTCTTAGAATCATCGTGACACTTGGAGATCAATTCGCACTAGCATTCGTCTCTTCTCTCTTGTGGACTATGGAGCACTAGTATAGCAAACTTCTCATGGAGGATGATTGTTGGATGGTTCTCTCTCTTGGATGATTATTGGTGGTCCTTTGATGGTATGTGCTAATTTCTTATAAGTTATCTTCTTCCATCTTGTACTTGCTGAGTTAGGTTTTAATGAAAATTTCACCAAAGTTATATTGATGTTTTATGGTTTTAAAATCTCCTTGCACAAGATTTTCATCAAGTTTTTCAAGAGGAACCGATGTTTAGCTTCCTCCATTTGAATCTCCAAAGAAGATAGAAGGCTGCTAGGGTTTAAGGGCGTGAGGAACACAAGTTGTCTTCCACATTCTCTTTAAAATCACTTTCATCTTTATTCTTCCATAGAATTTTGCTCCTAGACTCCATTAGCCCTTGATTGAAAAGGGCAGTAGTCTTATCTCTTGTCCCAATCCCATAAACAAATAAATAAATCCCTAATTTTTTACATTATATGTTTTCTAGGGATAATTAGGGTACATTTTTGGCCATATGTAAGCTTTATATTGTGCACTACCGAGTGGGGAACCCCCCTTCATTCAATTCCTTGTTGCCAAAACCTTTCAGTATGCTCTTACTCAGTTTGGTCTGACAAGATCAGTATTTTGGTCTCTAACCAAGGTCACTACGTGCAAATACTCTAAAGCTGGGTTTATATTTTATATCTCTGGGCTTCCTTATGTTCTTACAACCTTTTCGTTATTACTAAATATGTTGTGAAAGTCTTGTTTTACTGATGTTGAATTTGAGACTGATTTCCTAATTTCTGCTTGAACTAGGCCCTCCTGCCTTGCATGTATATTTAGTTTTTTAGTTTTGCCTTTTTAAAAGCTCAATACTTGTCTCTGCATCCATCATATACAATCGGTTTCAACATCAAAAACACCATCATTTCAACCATTCTTTCTGCCCCTTTCCAGGGCTATGAAACAATGCTATGATGTGTTTAAGCATTTTGAATGGAACCTGAGACCAAATGAATCATGATTGTAATATGTCATGTGGTGAATCCTGCAGGGTGTGTGGCTTCCAATTCTTTAACATGGCTTCATGCTAGGCTTTATGGATCTCTCAATTAGTTTATGGCTTGCTTTATCTTTCTTTTGCTGAGTAACCTTGACCTGACTTTTCATGCAGAGACCCCGTGAGCACATCATTAGCATTCCAAATGATGAACAAGGCTGCATTCTGCTTTTATTTACCCTAGAAATGCTTCCCAATTAAAAAAAATTAAATGTGTTCTTAGGGCCTAACAATGGCTCCATCAGGGGACAACATCCCCTATGTTGAGTGAATGAGAACCTCTGAATCTCCAAACAAATATCTACTCTTGAGAATCTCCAAACCAATGCCTTCAAATCTTGGATCTCTAACTTTCAAAAGATTGAAGAGTTGCAAAACAATCAGGTTGTGATAAGGGGCTTCTTGAAGAAGATATTTACTAAATCTTCTCACAGTGCACATTTGGTTGTGCATTCTGCATATTTGCCCTCCTTTTTGTAAGGCAAATTGCTGATTCTGGAGCTAGTATGCATATAACCAAGTAACAACACCTCCTCTCTGGTTATCAACCACAAACACTAGAGGGAAAGTGGCCATGGGTGATAACATTACTAGTGTTAGGATGTGGTGATGTCAATCATTGACACTGCCAAGTCTACGGATGTTTTTCATGTTCTAGGTGTTGGACCAATGTTGCATGAAACAACACCCCCCAAGGATCCAAACCGAGGTTCGTGTCCTGTACGGATTGGATCTATGGGGGATTTGCCGTCGGATCCTTGGTTTGGAAGGTCAACAAACACGGTTCCTGGAAATTTGGAACTGTGTTGACTTGATCCGTAGTTTCGGATTTCCCAACCGTTGATCCGCAGTGGGTTGGGCACAAATCTGTACGGATTCGACACCCGACAGGTGGTTCCACGACGGTCGACCCAATTTTATTATTATTATTATTATTATCTAACTTGAGTTGGGGGTGGGTTTAGGTTGAGTTAGGGAAATAATAGATGGGGATAAAGCTCATTTCCCCTCCTCATTTCCTCACTCTTGTATTTTTGGAGAGCTCGAAGAAGAGAGCTTGGAGAATAGAGGAGAAGAGAACTTGGAGAAGAGAGTCTTGAGGAGAGCTTGGAGGAGTGAGGGAGGAGGAGCTAGGAGCAGTGAAGGAGGAGGAGCTTGGAGGAGTAAAGAAGGGCTTCCATCTACACGAGCTAAAGAGGTAAGTGCAAACCCAAACTCCCTCATTTTTCTATCATTGTTGTTTGTATTTTTACTCCTCTCTTCTACTCTTTCCTATTATTTCTTGTTAAAATTGGAAACTAGGGCCAAACTTCATGTGGGTCCTAGAAGAGGAAGGCTCATGTGGAGGAGGATCAACGGATCCATGGTTTCTTCTATATCAGGCATTGATTCATCATCTACCTATAGAGACAGCTTCCATAATCGTATGGTTCTTCCTTTCTGCCACACCATTCTGCTCAGGACTATGTGGTGTAGTAGTCTCCCTCTTAATGTCAGCCTGTGACTACCTCGAGGATCTTAACTTTCAGAAGTTATATGGTAGTGATGTCGGACCAGATTTGGGAAATGCCTTTGAGTTTAAAAACTCATTCGCATTGATGTTCTTAGTGAACCTCCGTCCGAACATATGTTTTGCAGTTAGCATTGTGAGCTCATATTTGGTTGAGCCTCACTAGATTGGTGCCAAGAATCTTCTGAGATGTCTTTAGGACACAATCTCTCATGGATTGAGATACACTGCCGAAAATAGGAAACTGAAGCTGCAACTGCAGAAGTGAAGTTTGATCTGCGTGGACCAGAATATCTCCTCATCTGAACTGTGCTGTAGGCTCATCTGAACCTCCTCTGAAGGCTGCAACTTTTGGTGGTGGAATCAAGTCGATCCGACAGACGGTTTGCGAGATATCGACTACCCTAGTTTGAAGGAAACTGCTGAAACTGAAGCTGCAACTACGATTTGCGAGATATCGACTGCCCTAGTTTGAAGGAAACTGTTGAAACTGAAGCTGCAACTGCAGAAGTGAAGTTTGACCTGCGTGGACCAGAAGATCTCCTCATCTGAACTGCGATGTAGGTTCATCTGAACCTCCTCTGAAGGCTGCAACTTTTGGTGGTGGAATCAA
>APFE030031504.1:48669-80625 GCA_000404065.3 Pinus taeda
AAGCTGACCTACAACTCATGTAGGCTCAGAAGCCCAACAGTCGCATCTATTCAAACATCAACAATTGTGTATAAATATAGGAGGACTTTTCCTCATTTGCACTCACTCATCTCATCACATCTCTCTCTCTACTACGTAGAAAAGAGTCTCTTCTCTACTGCGCAAAAAAGGGTTAATCTCTCACACATGTGAAGCCGGACGCTGCTGAAATTGAAGCTGCAACTGCAGATCCAAACTTTGATCTGCGTGGACCAGAAGATCTCCTCACCTGAATTGCGCTGTAGGTTCATCTGAACCTCCTCTGAAGGCTGCAACTTTTGGTGGTGGAATCAAGTCGATCCGATGGACGGTTTGCGAGATATCGACTACCCTAGTTTGAAGGAAACCGCTGAAACTGAAGATGCAACTGCAGAAGTGAAGTTTGACCTACGTAGACTATAAGATCTCCTCATCTGAACTGCGCTGTAGGTTTCATCTGAACCTCCTCCGAAGGCTGCAACTTTTGGTGGTGGAATCAAGTCGATCCGACGGAGGGTTTGCGAGATATCGCCTACCCTAATTTGAAGGAAACTGTTGAAATTGATGTTGCAACTGCAGAAGTGAAGTTTGACCTGCGTGGACCAGAAGATCTCCTCATCTAAACTGCGCTGTAAGTTCATCTGAACCTTCTTTGAAGGCTACAACTTTTGGTGGTGGAATCAAGTTGATCCGACGGACAATTTGTGAGATATCGACTGCCCTAGTTTGAAGGAAACTGCTGAAACTGAAGTTGCAACTGCAAAAGTGAAGTTTGACCTGCGTGGACCAGAAGATCTCCTCATTTGAACTGCGCTGTAGGTTCATCTGAGCCTCCTCTGAAGGCTGCAACTTTTGGTGGAATCAAGCCGATCCGACGGTCGGTTTGTGAGATATCGACTGCCCTAGTTTTGATGACGAAGCCGCTAATGTTGATGCTGCTGATCTAGGGTTTGCTATTGTTGATATAAATAAGATTTATTGTACTATTTCTCTCTGCTGAATTATTGAAGATAAAAGAAGATTTGATCAAAGAGTTTCCCCACACATTGTGGGGTTTGTCCCTGGTTAGCCGCCACATCTTGTGTCTCTTGTCTTGGCTTGTTTTCTGTCGATTGTTTAATGTTCTATCTGCACTTTACTTTATGTACATGTGATTGCTAATCTGTGGAATATAATAAGAAAAAGAAGTAAACTGTTATAAACATAGAACATACTATAACTTAACATTTCTTCTTGCTCATTTCATTGCAGATTGTCTATCTATATTCGTATTCCAAAATGGTGTTCTTTTGGCTTCCATGAATCATTCCACTTTTGGGTTTCATGATGGCAAGGGGGAGTAAGAATAGAAGGGAAGAATAACAAGAAGATAGTGGTCCCCATATGAGTGACATAATGTATGATGAGGAGGAAGGGGATGAAGAGGAAGCTAGAGGGGAAAGCTTCGTTGACGCCCTTGTGTAATTATGTGACCAAACTTGAAGGGGGAAAAGGTGGTGGAAGCTACAAGTTTTTGTGCCCTCATGGTTGTCATGGAGGAAAACCATATAGTGGTCCATATACTCGTGTGAGGAGGCATCTTTGTGGGGTGTTGGATAGTGATGACAATAAGGGTGCTATGGGGATAACAATTTTCCCAAAGGTTTCAGCTGAACAAAGAAGAAAATATATTCAAATAGAGGAGGCTGCATGACAAAGAAACAAGAAACAAAAAACTCATTTTGAAACAAGTACAACCTCTAGATTTGGTAGCTCATCTCCTCGTGGTACTTTTGCACCTCTGGAAGTAGAAAAACAATAGGGGATTTCCTGAATGTTGCTGGGAGGGATGATGTGGATGGAAAGATAGACCAGTTTCTTTGTGCTTGCAGTGTACCAGTCAATGTTCTTCTCTCTCCTTATTGGCATGATATGGTTAAGGCCATCAATGAAGCCCCAAAAGGATACAAGAGCCCCAACTCTACGAAAGCTAAAACAATGTTATTAGAAAGAGAAAAGCAAAGGTTCAAAGAGCTTTGGCACATTTTACAAATGAGTGGGTGGATTGTGGGGTATCCATTGTATCAGATGGGCGACCAAATTTTAGAAACCAACACTTGATAAATTTCTTGGTGTTTCTGCTAGTGGTGCGGTGTTTATTATGGCATGGCTCCTCCTCCATCAGTGCAATTTCCCAAAACATTTCATATCTCATATTGCAATCAATCAAAGATGTTGGTCCTGATAATGTGGTTCAAGTGATCACTGAAAATGCAGCAATTTGCAAGGAAACATGAAAAATTATTGAGCGTACTCTCATCCACACATCTTTTGGTCTGGGTGCTTGGTGCCCACATTGAACCTTTTCATGCATGATACTATGAAGCATAAAGAATGTGGATGGATTAATGAGCTTTACAAGAGAGGGAAGCAACTCATTAAATTTATCATAGGGCATACAAGGGTAAATACTTTTATGGCACTTACTCCAAGTTGCAATTTCTTAAACTTGCAAAAACAAGATTTGTAAGTTATTACCTCGACCTTTAGGCTACTAGTGAAGGTGAGAAGAGCTTTAACTAATATGATGACCTCTGAATCATGGGGGGACATTAACACCTATAGAGATGGTGCTAATGTAGCCAAGGACACTATCCTTGATAGTTACTTTTGGTCAGAGATCAAATATGTTTTGCAATTCACCAAACCAATTTATTACATGATCAAGCTTGCAGATTTAGAGCAGCGAATAATTGGGGACGTGTATGAGCAAATGGATAGCATGTTGGGATAGATTGATGCCATTGTTGAGCCTAGAGATACCACCTTGTACAATTATATTCGTGCAGAGGTGGAAAAACAATGTGATATGCTAAACATTCCACTGCATAACTTAGCGTATGTTCTGACACCTAAATGGTAACATCCATCATGGCTTTCAACACCAGCACTTGGGGGGGGGGGGCAGGAGAAAACCACACCTAGATCCAGAGGTTCTATCTAGTTATATGAAAGCATTGGATAAATTAGTCCCTGACGAGGAGTCTGCCATGCTATGGAAACATTTGAACAACTATACGCTTAGCACTGGTCTATTTGGGAGCATGCATGCAATTAGAGATCGAGAGAATTTATCTTCTCTTGAGTGGTGGAACATGCATGGAGGTGCTACTCCACTTCTACAAACTTTTGCATTGCGGGTGCTATCACAGGTGGTAAACACTTCTTTTGTAGAGAGGTGTTGTAGCTCTTATTCTTTCATCCACAGTGTTAAAAGGAATAGGTTAAGTTTAGGTAGGGCAAAGAGCTTGGTATATGTTCACTACAACTTGCGATTCTTGTCCCATTACTGTGATGATGCAAAGACTAATAAAGACCTTAAGGGTTGGGACAAAAATCCAGAGGATCCCAATTTAGAGGATGAAGTCTTGTGATTAGAGAAATTGGAGGATGCACTTATCTATGATGATGATGATTGAGTTGGTATGCCACCCCAATCTGGTCCCTTGGTTTCCATGTTCCATGTTTCAACACCAATAATAAGGGCTTCATCTTCATCAGTTCCATTGCCACAACTTCCAGAGCTACCATCTTCTTCATTGCCACCACGTGGAGGCTTATGTCCTGTTCGTGGTGGAAGGAGGAGAGGTTAGTAGATATATTTAGAGTTTTCTACTTTTGTCATAGATTAGACTTGTAGTCTTGTTGTGAATTTGAACTTTTTTGTCTTACTCTTCCTAGTTCAGTGTGTACTTGAGTCTTGGTGGTAGCTAAGTCGCCTATTTTGTAAACATTATTATTTGAATTTTGGACATGACTCATGTTGACAGTTGCTCACTTGCTAGATAAGTTACTTAAATGTTTGATGATTTTATCTTCTAAATGTTTTAAGTTTTATGATATGCTTAAAAATTTGATGTATGTTTGTAATTGCTAGAATCTAGATGGTTGATGCTCGAATAATCAATCATTGATGTGCAATGCAATCATGGGTGCTATATCTATCTTGATTTATGTAAAACTATGCATGTTTTCATGTCTTCTACAACTAATTTGGTATTTGGGATGTTTTTTTGAATATAAATTCAAATATATATATATATATATATATAGAGAGAGAGAGAGAGAGAGAGAGAGAGAGAGAGAGAGAGAGAGGCTTTCGAGACACTTCACTTCGTAGATTTTTGGGAAATGATGCTTCCGTGTGCCTGCTTCCAAAAAACGTCCTCGCTTCGTGCAACATTGTGTTGGACCAATCAGAGCTATAGGGGAGCAGTATTAAAAATGTAACTAGTTTTGATCTTCATAATTGTATTTGTCTCATGACACAATATAATTATTATTCTACTTAAGAAAAATAAATTTTATAGTAAAAGAAATTGACTTATTAAAGCATGGGTTTCATGCTTGGGTCAATGGTCAATAGTTCAAGCACCCATTGTGTGCTCTAGGTCTATGTCTTGAGTCAAAAGTCAAAGTCATGATGTGAAGTTCCTTGGAGGGCTCATGTATCAAAGCAAACAAATGTATTTTCTGTAATAAAA
Source organism: Pinus taeda (assembly GCA_000404065.3). Classification (NCBI taxonomy): domain Eukaryota; kingdom Viridiplantae; phylum Streptophyta; class Pinopsida; order Pinales; family Pinaceae; genus Pinus; species Pinus taeda. The sequence continues at coordinate 53,211 of APFE030031504.1, forward strand.
GATCTATAAATCTCCAAAAGGATCAAGTTGGCCGGCCCATAAAGTTAGCCTAGAAGAGGCATGTACACCCACTCAAAAGGCTATATAAAGAGGAGGATTCAACCTCCTTTGGATACGGTTGAGCAGTAAAATCTTCTTGAGTACATTTGAGCTATGTCATAGGGTTCGGCGAACTTAAACCTTCAGGTTCGAAATTCGGAGAACCTCAAAAAATTTTTGAAATTCGTTCAGGTTCACCGAACTTGAAAGTCGAACCTGAAAGCCGACCCTGTTCGAACTCGAACCCGAAAGCGAACCTTAAGCCGAATTTAATCGAATTCGAATTTTTTTTGTTGAGGTTCGAATTAGGTTTGGCAGTTGGTTTTCGGCTATGTTACCGGATCTATTGACCTGTTGATCTTGGGGGAAGGATCCCTAGATCAGATCCGGAACCGGATTCGGATTCGACTGGATCCGCCCAAAATCTGTTTGATAAATGTTTCATGCGCTAATGGAAAGAAATGTGTCCCACTATAAAACGAATCCTGAGATTCATATGTGCATCTTGTCCTTTTTGGGTTTTTAAATACAAAAATTACAAGGTTTCCCTGCAGTTTCGTATTAGCTGAATTTCAATGGTTGTGCTCATTCACAGCTGGACAACGAATTGTGGATGCGTTTAATTCAAAATTCAAATTCAATAGTAATTTTTCAAATTGTCGTCACATGGTGAGCAGTGTGTATAGGAAAGCCGAATTTCACCATCCCACACTTTCTTTTTCGTCGGGTTCCCTAAAGACCTGAATGTCACCACCAAACTGTGTAATTGTTGATACATTGGCTTTTTGTCCGGTTTGCTAATTTTTCCTTTCTTTTTTAATTTAAACAGTTATGTATATAGTTATTAAAGTGTGTCTATATGGTATATATTAATTAGATTATATAATCGTATGCATTATTTTTATATCTATATTATTTATATTATATAGTTATACTATATAATTTATATATTCAAATAAAAATAAAAATTTATATACGTTTAAATATTTAAAATATTAATTTACTTTATCGTTGATTTTCTGCCGGGTTCGATAATATAGTTATTAAAAAAGTGTGTAAATATAAATATATTAATTTATATATCCAAATATAAATACAAATTTATATTCATTTAAATATTTAAAATATTAATTTACTTTATCCCTGATTTTCCCTGTTGGGTTCACTAAAGAATTTTTAATTGAAAAGATTATGTATATAGTTATTAAAAAGTGTATAAATATAAATATGTTAATTTATTTTATGCTTTATTTTCTGTCGGGTTCACTAAAGAAATTATTAAATTAAATAATTTAAAAGATTATATATGTTATTATATATATGTTTTATATCTCTCTCTCTCTCTCTATATATATATATATATTATTAAAATGTTTAGATACATACAACATAAATTATACATATTTAAATTTTTTATTTAAGTTGTATTTTTATACTAAAAAATGTTGATTGGCTAAAATCTTTTTTTCCTCAAAACATAAGGAATCAAGCTAACAACCAAAGACTTAAAAGCTAACAACCAAAGACTTAAAGCATTTGATAAGAACATAATTTTGCCCCTTATGTAACTCCAATGGATTAGTTTATGTAGCTAGGTTTTGTCTACACATAAAGATGTAGTTGCATGTGAAGGTCATTAAATTGTATCAAGAGAGATTATGTTAGTAGCCATAAGTATTGTAACTATATATATAGCACTTGCCGTTTCCTTGCCGTATCCGGATCATGGATTTTCAAAAATATGACGGATCCGGATCTGGATCCGTATCTGAATCCCTGTAACTTAGGTTTTCAGCAATCTTCTCGCCAAAAAAATCCTTTATAAACAACGCTGCGTTAAGGATTTAGCATAGCTTGCGAGTGTCGAGTGAGTTTTGACTTCTGAGTGAGTGAGTGAGATCTGCGTGACTGAGTTTGTGACTTCTGAGTGAACTTCCTTTTTGAAATTTTGAAATTTGAAGATGTTTTACAATGAGTTCTTAATATAGTTGTATTGTAATGTGTATGTTTAAATTTTGATTATGTTTTAATTATGTGATTTTTTAAAAGATCACTAGTATTTGACATTCATTTAAATTTTGAAGACTGAAAATTATGTCATTTCTTTTTGCAAACTACTGTTGTGTATGTTTACATTTAACTAGATGTTAGAATGATTACATTATTCATGCATGTTTACTAATAAGAATTTGTATTCATGTGTTTATGGATCGATTTTGAATTTTTTATTATTTTTGCATCATATATATATATATATATATATATATAGATATATATTGAAAAATATGTATAGTCGAACCTCATTCGAACCTGATTGGAAAATTCGAATTCGAATCGAACTTGATCATTGTCGAACTCGAACCATGTGACATAGCATTTGAGGCAGATAAGGACTGCGAAAAGGAACAAAAGACAATAAGAAGAAGGGTTTCTCTGTTCGTAATAGTTGGACGATTTTTTCTCTTGGAAGAGGAGAAAAAGACAATGAAGAGGAAAAACTTTCTTTGTTCTTGATTGGATGAATTTTCTCAGAAGGCTATGAAGAAGAAATATTTTTCTTTGTTCTTGAATAGTTGGATGAATTTTCTCTTGACATTCAAATTTTTGTGGAAAGCTAGGGTTTCCACATATTTGAAATTATGCAAGAAGTAGCAGATCTTGTCTCTTGTTTGGGTGGCTGGCCTGATCCTTTAGTGAGTGGTCTTATCTCTTGGTCTTGGAAGTCTTCATTGAAAGAAATTATATAAGTAGTTCTCTGGGTTTCCCCTTTAGAGGAGTGTTGCCCTAGCTTGGAGTCTATCTTTGGTGTCTTGTGATCTTCTTCTTTGACATTTATCTTGATGATGAGAAAAACATAATAATAATGGTAATGGAATAATAATATATCACAAGTAAATGTCAATAAAAAGAGAAATCTTGTAATAGTCCAACCTTAATGGAAGCCCTAAATTTCTCAACATGGTATCAAAGCTAAGTTCCGTTTACATAAGGGAAGAAAGGAGGTCACTAAATCCAAATGAAGTTAAATCACTAAGATCAAGCTCCTAGAAGAAGAAGAACAAACTCTGGGCACTCAAATTTGCCCTATTCATTGTGACTAAACCACACAAGTGCAAAGGTTATCAAAGAGCCTAGTTGCTTTGTTCACAAAGGACCGAGAAGCTAGTCCTCTAGCACAAGGAAGGCCGAATGTCTTGGTAAAGAGAGCACAGTTCTAGAATAAGGTCTATTGAAAAGGTTTGAATTCACTGTATCCGAATCTCAGAACTCTGGGCATATTTGTGACTAATCGAATCCTTGTTTGGAGCCACCTAAACCTTGTGAGCTTGAATCAATCTTCTCAACCAGAAAAAGAAGCAAGCTAGTCCGAGTTGGTAAAGCCTTTATAGGCCTAATTAAAAGACCTAATATGAAGCTACAACCATCCTGGAAAGAGGGAGTTGAGGCCTCCTCTAGTTTGAGCTCAATTTTGTACTATGGTATAGAAGTCGAAAATCTGTGGTAAAATAACATAGTCCCAAGACTTATATATATATATATATATACATACATGCAAGCTTATCTAGTGAGACATAGAACCGACCTATGAAGCGTCATCTGCAATATATATTTTAGTGGTCACCATAATTAAAGGAGGAAGATGCAGTCCTGATATAGTATGTTTACGTGTGATACAATCTCGAACAAGTAAAATTGATTTTTGAAGATTGTCCATAGGAGTATATATCAAACACTTATGCATTATTCTGAGCAACTCCGAGGTTTGGATAGTGTAACAAGAAACATCCTCAGTGATACGAGCTTGAACAAGTAAAATTGATTTTTGAAGATTGTCCATAGGAGTATATAACAAACACTTTTGCATTATTCTGAGCAACTCCGAGGTCTGGATAGTGTAACAAGAAACATCCTCAGTACTAATCTAAGGCATACATTGAAGGCTTGTAGAAGTCTCTTCTCCTTCAAAAGTTCCTTAAGAAGCAAGCATCATTGGAAATCTCAAGAAAGACAAAATAATCATCTTTTGAAAGGTCATCTACAAGGAAGAAGCTACATGTATCCAACAACGGAAGATATTGTGAAAAGAAAAGAAAAATGGTCATCCTTTAAGGGTTTCTAGTCTACAAAAGGAAACTACAAGCATTAAAAAATTGTGATCTTGTAATAGCAAGAGGATCTCTGAATGTTGAGAAGGAATAGTCTCCTTGAAAGGGTATCAAACCTTTAACTTAAATTGAAGAAAATCCATGAAAAGGAATAGTTTCCCTAGAAGCAGTAATAAAAGATCACCTTGAAATCCTGAAGCTGTCACTCATAAAAGACAAGGTTTCAAAGGAAGCAAGCCAAGCATTCAAAAGGAATGTCTGTGAACTGTAAGATGGAAAGTCTTAACCAGAGGATAGAGTACATTATGCGACATAGAAGTTACTTTAGACCTTAAAGGAAGTTTCAATAAGAAGATCTTGGCATCCAGTAGAAACCTCTATGATCACGAAGTACAAAGGTATGTAATCATGAGATATGTATAGTATATTCATTTAAGGTTCAAACAGGAGATGTCTTAGGGTTTAGTTGCTCATATGGATCTAGTATTTGTAATTTTCATTATATTAAAGGTTGATATCTAGGATTGAAAAACCCTATGTAAACCTTAGTCATATGGGAACCCTAACCCTAACTTACTTGTTCCCTATAGAAACCCTATTTCTTGATTTCTAGGGCTTGTGTGTAATTTAGGGTATATGATAAACTATAGTATAGATGGATGTGACTATTTAACAAGCTAAGATTTGTATTTGAAAATCCTAGGAGTCCATCCTCTTAGATTCCATGGAAACCCTATAATGGATGATGGATATCATGCTTTTATTATTACATATATTTGCTGGTTGTGTTTGTTAATAAGTATTGCAAGAACATCATGAAGAAATCAAAGGAAAAATGGCTTAGGAAAGCAAATCTTGTGGTTTGGTGAGCATGATAGAAGGAGGGAAAGGGAAGGATCCTGAGAATGGTAACTTGGTAAACGAGTTTGATCCTTGGGTACTCTGTTGCGTATAATAAGATTCATCTAAAGAAGGGTCACATGGATACTTGATTGAGAAGGTCGTCATTATGAGCTGTTTGATGAAAGGAAAGATTTGGCACAACATACTAAGAAAGTCCACTATAAATCTGTAGCAGAAGTTCATGCAACAATTGGTTGGTAAGGGTCATTCAAGAATCCTCCATTAGATGAATTCATGGAAAAATTTCTTCGCTTGGTAGAAGGACCATGATAATATTGGAGACATTCTTTACTCTTTGTTTTGGGGGGGGGGGCAAGCTTCCTAGAAGTTTGCTAATACAGTTGCAGCATGATAAAGTTTGAAGAAAAGATGACCAGCTAAAGTAAGAGGAATGAATGTTTTTGAAATTCTTCTTTGATTTAGTTAACTTATGTTTTCAGTATGCAGGAAGAGTAGGATACATAAATGTGCCTAGTTGCATTAGCATGCTTTGACTTTGTTTGGACTTTTCCAGTTGAAGACATGTTGGTAGTAATCAACATCCGATATGATATGAAAGACTGCCGACTTCAGAGGGAGCTACAAAATCCATGACAAGATGACTTGATGTGAGGATGACTCTTCCTAATGACCGAATAAGGATATTGATGAAGACAAGGCATGCCATGTTGAAAAGAAACTATTATAATCCGATTACTCTAACGGGTCGATATAGTTCTGCTACTGAAAGAAGATGATTTTCAGGAAGATTTAGTGACATACAAATATGATATGATTGAGATTCAATTGCAGAAATCGAGTAGATGACTTTGGCAGTCTAAGTCCAAAATATATATATCATTGACAAGAAAGGTTGCTTGCAGATGGTTCGATGAACATGTCTTGGTAGATCACTTTTGCGATGCTCAGAGAAGGCTATGTTCTAGCTCCATATTGATTGGTTCGTGAATATGTAGCAGGTAAAGATTGATGATATGGAAAGTGATGGCTTGTCCCTACGAGAACTTGTGAAAGAAGATGACTCCATGATGTGCATAAAAGTTGATGAAGCAGAAAAAGGAGGCCTACAAGCAATTGATAGTACCATGATCTCCATGGAAGAATAGACAACTGATATTGGAAGCAAGTCCCTACTTGAGAGGGAGCTTGGATATATTCATTTCATGTGTAAAGGAATGAGTAGATCCTCCCTAGTTGAGAGGGAGAGATAGACACATCATTCTTGTCTTCACATTATGAAGAAAGAATGGAGGATTGGGTAAGCATTTGAGATCGATACTTCTTGGGGATAGAAGTAGTCTAAGGAGCCGATACTCTTTGAGGATGAGGTAGGGCATCCATAAGCAAGAATAGTCAAATAGGAGATTCCTTGAGGATGTGCAATTCTAGGAGGGGAATGGTCCTAAAGGGACATACCTTGTGAATGTCCGAATGGGGTATGTGCCTTGAGAGATAATGATGAGGTGTTTATAACTCATTGTCTCCCCAACATTAGGCTCTAATCTAGTGGAGAAATAGAGTTGTTAGTCAAGGTCTTGCTATATTACGATGCTAGTTGATATGATGATGCTATGAGATAAGCTGAAATGATAGCTTATGAGATGGCTTACCAATCCGGCTCTTCTTATGAGAACTTTCCAATGTGAGTACTATCCTTGTACCGGTTGGTCAATTATGAATACCTTCCTAGTTAAGAGGGAGTGTTGAAGAATGTGACTAGTTTTGGTCTTCATAATTGTATTTGTCTCATGACATAATGTAATTGTTATTGTACTTAAGAAAAAGAAATTTTATTTTAAAAGAATTTGACTTATTAAAGCATGAGTTTCATGCTTGGTTCAATGCTCAATAGGTCAAGCACCCATTGTGTGCTCTAGGTCTATGCCTTGAGTCAAAATTCAAAGTCGCGATGTTAAGTCCCTTGGAGGGTGTTGAAAAATGCAACAAGAAATTCTCAATTTGATTTTGCCTTGATTAAATTGAGAAAATTCGAATTTCCACATCAGCAGACAACTTAGATGATGTTAACTTGTATGACATGGCTTGAGTCACCCAGTTTACTCGGTAAATTCGGGTTGGAGGAGTTAGAGTTCAATTCAACATATGTGATTTCTAATTTGTAGCAATCAAGGTCAGTTATCTCAGGTTGTTTTCAGTTAAACTAGTTCCAACTTTTGGAGGAACTAGTGGAAGGCCAGTTAAGGAGTGGGACTTTAGTCAAACTCAATGGTCATCCAGTTAAATGAGCAATCATCGCAAAATAGCTAGTGCATGCAGAGAATTCGAGTTACCCGGTTGAGGTGGAGATTCCAAGGCAGTGTAACATCAGTTGTAGACTAGTCTTGAGTGTACAAGTGTTGCATGTAGTCAGATGATCAGCCTAAGGAATTGCGCAATTCAATTAGAGGAATTTCCTAAATAATAGGGGCCTAATTCCTCAAGGAACAACACAAGGAAATAGGAGCTCAAGCCAAGGCAAAATTTGACTAAGTCTAGGTTAGAGGCCTTCAATGAACAAAGAGATAGGTTATGCACTTGCAAGGTGTGCTCAATTGAGCAAAGCAATTGTAATACATCTCTATTCATTTGATTAATGCAAGCAAGCATTGGGGTTTTTAGCATACTGCTTTCCCCAGATAAAAAATACTTGTTGCATGTGTGTTATTTTTTCTTGCATGTCTGAGATTTTTGTTTGAAATTGTGAAATAATGTCCGCAGAGCAGTAGAGTAGGTTTGTGTCTTGTGATTTTGATTAAAACTTCATAAGCAGTTCCAAATATACAATCTAATTTCTACAGAGGGATCATGTATCAAAGCAAACAAATGTTTTTTATGTAATAAAAGGTCTAGAAATCTCCAAAAGGATTAGGTCGTCCAACCCATGAAGTCAACCTAGAAGATGTATGTACACCCACTCAAAAGGCTATATAAAGAGGAGGATTCTACCTCCTTTGGATACACTTGAGCAATAAAATCTTCTTGAGTACAACTGAACTAGATAAAGAGTGTGAAAAGGAGCAGAAGACAGGAAAGAAGGGTTTTTCTATTCGTAATAGTTGGACAATTTTTTCTCTTAGAAGAGTAGCATAAGACAATGAAGAAGAAAGGCTTTCTCTGTTCTTGATTGTTGAATGAATTTTTTCAGATGGCTCTGAAGAAGAATATTTTTCTTTGTTCTTGAATAGTTGGACGAATTTTCTCTTGACATTCGAATTTTTGTGGAAAGCTAGGGTTTCCACAGGTTTGAAATTATGTAGGAAGAAGTAGCAAATCTTGTCTCTTGTTTGGGTGGCTGGCTCGATCCTTTAGTGAGTGGTCTTATGTCTTGGTCTTGAAGTCTTCATTGAAAGAAATTCTGTAAGGAGTTCTCGGGGTTTTCCCCTTTGGAGGTTTTGCCTTGGCTTGGAGCCTATCTTTGGTGTCTCGTGATCTTCATGTTTGACATTTATCTTGATGATGAAAATAACATAATAATAATAGAAATGGAATAATAATATATCACAATAAATGTCTATATATAGAGAAATATTGTAATAATCCAACCCTAATGGAAACCCTATATTTGTCAACAAGCCCCCCACCCCCCTACCCCAAATCCGCTCTCGAAGCGCACTCCCGCAAAACAAAAAATTGCTTCTTGGCTTTGTTCACAATTTTTGTTCAAAGAAACATGATTTTTTGAGTGGGGAAGCCTAATATTCAAGCCTGTGGCCTTAGTATTGATATGCAATTCATGGTAATGTTAAATTCTTAAAGTAAAAGTGATCCTTTTACTTAAATTTTTAACATTACCATGAAATGACTCAGGATGTTTGAGAGTGGTTTCGGCCTCATTGGATTTCATATGGAGAAAGTAGAATTTTAGATCTCACTCAAAATCCAACAAACTTGTTAGGTTTTGAAGATTTCAAGATTAGGGGGATTGCAATGTTTTCATTGAATCTTGTCATTTACTAGGGTATCGAACTCATATTTAATCAAGAGCACCAAACCATCTATGTACCTTGATGTTAGTGACATTGGTTGTCAAACTCCTCTATCATGACCCTACTAAAAATGTACCTGTTGCTCAAACAAAATCATGACTTAACATGCTAAGTGATATTAATGACAAAGGTGCTAAGATAGACAATGATTTTGATGATATGTAGGTATTTGTTGTAGCATGAATTTTTTGGATGTTAGAGGCCATCTAGAGCCTATTTGTTGATGTATTTTTGGTTTGGAGATGGATTGCACTCGATGCTAGTTTGGTTATGTGCACCCTTACATGCTATATAAATGAGAACTTGTAATTTGTGGACCTGTGGTTGATGAAGATTATAACTACTAGATGAATGATGTTATATGGTTTAATCCATGTTTTTATGTTATTTATCACTAGTTCATCATTATACATGCTTTTGTTGACATATATTCATCAAAATATATATTATATAAAATTTCCTCCCAAAATCGCTCCCAACCCGGAGCTTTTGAAAATGTGCTGCCTGCTCCTGCTTTCCGCTCCCAAGCACCCATGGGACCAATTCTTCTTTCTAACATAACAGACACCAACAAGAGGTGGATTTTTGTATAAATCAATGGGTTGTAAAGGACGTGAAAGTTGGTTTTGTTGCCTTAAGATATTGTGAGGAAATCATGGGGAAGACACCTTCCTTGGAATGGAAAAGATTTGTGGATTTGTTTCCATGGTAGTTGATGCTGATGACACAAACATGCTATGGCATCAATGTCTGGGACATACAAAATTTTGGTTTCTTGTGACATATAAGTTTTTTGCACATTGCGGATGTCCTTCAATAGATTGAACCACCTAGTGGTGTATGTGAAATGTGTGTGTTGGGTCAACATCATCAAGAGTCCTTAAGGACAAATAGTGGTGAGCTTCTCAGCCTTTTGAGTTGGTTCAGAGTGATATTTGTGGGCCTATGGTGACCTGTCCTCTTGACGAACTAAGTACTTCATCATCTTCATTGCTGATTTTTCCTGCTTCCCTTGGGTATACACCATTCATCCAAGGATGAAAGTTTTTGGGAACTTGCATAAGCTTTATTGGATCCCTCAATGATGGGTTGAGTGTCCATTTAAAATGTTGGGATGTTTCTAAACTTGACAAAATTCAAATCCAAAATTTGCACTGGTGTAAATTTAAAGAATTTAAATCATTAGTGGAATGTCAAAGCAATAAAAAGAGTAAGCATATCAAGAATAGTGGCATAGGAGAATATATTGGCAATGATCATGGCATCTCTTGGTGGAGGACAATTCCCTACATATCAGAATGAAGTAGCTGAATGGAAGACTAACTATTTTTTCTTCAAGAAATATAGCCCCTTAGTTGCCTGTGTATTTAGGCTTCAAGTCAAGATGTTGTTACCATTGATGAAAATATTGATGTCAACAAAGATCACCAAGGAAAATTATTTAAAACATGGAAACAAAAAATAAAAAAGGGATGGAGAGAACCAAAAATTCCATGGAAAGCCCTCTCAAAAACTCAAAAAAATAAAAGATGCTGTTAGCAAAAAAATTTCTTTTATGGTTGAAGCTTCCAACAATTTGGGCCTCAATAGTAAACCCTAGGATGCCCTTGTTGAGCCCATTACTTGGGCAAAACGAACCTTACTCTTTTTTATTGTGCATTTTTTCTCTTATGTTTCCATGATTAGTACACAAGGAGACAAAAATGAGTTTTCAAAGGAGATGTTTTATTAGAGGCCAGTTTGTAGTGGCCAACAAAAGCATTAAAAGACTAAAACTTCACTGCTGAAAGGTTTACTAATAAGATGGGAACATATTTTTAATTGAGGCAACAATAACTATTAACAACTAGTGACAAATGTTTTTCCCTAGCGGGCCAAGGAAAAAAAATGAATATCCAGGTTTCTATATTTTGGGTACTTTCTAATTTTGCCATTTCAAGCAATCCTTTGACCCTCTTGAGTTTGGTAATATCATTATTCAACAAATCTGATTATTTTATGTTTTATCATTATGCTTTACAATTTTAGATAAATTTTGGTTTTGTATGTGATGCTCTAGCTTGTTCCATTGTGCATTGGTTTTACCTCGTTACTTTGCAACTTAAGTTTGAAGATATGCCCTTTGGGCATATAAGACATATAGGTGAACATGAGGATGATCAAACAACCTATTAAACACCATTTTCCATGCAAGTTCGAGTGTTAAATCCATCATTCTCATGAGCACATCTTTTGGTTCCAGTGTTCAAGATTTGGTTGAGTTCTATTTTTAAAGATTTTTAGAGTAACAAGCAGGACACCGTATTCAATGCAAACAACTTCAAATCTTAGTTCCAGTTTTAGCAAGTATATAATGCTTGCATGTTACTTGCAACTCTTGGAGCATGCCTGGGAGACTACAGACTTCAAATGAGTACTTTCTGATTTTGAGATCTGTGACTGCGAGAAAGTTTCTATTCTTGGAAACTTGCTATTTTTAGCATATGATTGCAGTTTTGAGTATCCATTTGGTGTTTGTTTTAAACAATATTCTTCCATTTTCAAAGTTTCACTCGTAAATGTGCAACAGAACACTTCAGATCTATGACAAAAACTTGTGGATCTGTGAGTAAAATACATAAACTCAGTGAAGCATATTATTCATTGTGTTCATATGTTGGACTAGTGTGTTAAATCCAATGACCATGGAGTCAAAAAAGTAAAAAACAGAATTGATTGGGCGGGTGATATGCCTGAGGCCAGTCAATTCAAAAAGTTCAACATCAAACCATTATAATCATCCATAACAAAAAATCAGTCGAAAGAAGAGTATCACCTTTATTTCATAGCTATAGATACAAATTCTAAAGATATCAGATTCATGCCATAAGAACTCACGAGGGATGAACTATTATGTCTCAAGTGCTTCACTCTCACAATGCTTTGGGGACACAGTAACATGAACCCATGAAAGCAGCTCCCAATATTAAATCACAAACTTGCTAAATAATCTGACATGAAAGGACTCAAAAGAGGGTAAAGAGATGGAAAAATGAAGAATGTGTAAATACTAATATGTACTTGTCTGTGTATATGTACATTGTAGCTATTGTGTTATAGCCTATCGTGGGAAATTATTTATTTTTAGTGTTCCAATCAAGAGCCAAACTAATTTGACTATGCTAATGGCTTTTTAACTATTATAGCATGCAGATAATGTGGAATCAAAAGCTTTGCTCCATATCCTTCTTTTCTGATACTTTGTTATGTTTTAGCATGTGCGTCCTTTCTTTTTATCCACATTATGATTATTTTCTGGGTTTATTTTCAGGAAGATGTAGCCAAAGAAATTGCAGAAGCACTTGCAAGCTTTATATCCTCCTTTCCCCCTACTGCCAGGACTGTTACGGAAGAGGCTTTGCCAGAGCATATACAGAAAATGTTTGATGAGGTCGGTGGTGACCATCATCACAGTCATTCCGATTTACATAACCATATTCATACCCATCAACATGGCCATGATCATGGAGACCATGGGCACAGTCACGGTGCTGCATATATGGATGGATATGGTCTTGGACATGGTGGCTGGCACTGAATACTCTTGGCTAAGATATTTTTTGAGGCTGATGTGTTGCATACCATAGCCTCGCGTAGTTGTTTTAAATGTGCTCACATAGGGCTAAAGTGGACATATCCGGTGCATTGACCACCACCATTCTCCCATCTTACACAAAATTAGCCTCCATAGGGTGTTTATAGTAAGTTACACTGTTACGCTGTCAATGTACAGAAGGAGATGGTGCTATATACATGTTAGTTATTTTAATGAGACTTATACATCGTAATGGGTTGAGTTAGCAATTTAAAATCTGCACATTTAACGATACTCAACAATTTGAAATCTTGTGATGTCATTTAACCAAGTCCTCAATAGAATTTTTGTGTAATTTAGTGAGGTTGCAACACCTGATTGTAAAAACCATCTGAATGGTGCATGGCGGTTAATTTTGAGGCAAATACTAGTGTGCTTTTTTAGACATAGTTTCTTTGTGTATGTCTAGTTATAGTGGATTGTGTATTTGATACGGTTAATTTCTTTGTGTTTGTCTAGTTATAGTGGATTGTGTATTTGATACAGTTCAGACATTTGGAAGTAATCATTAATGTTATTGAACAAGATTCCATCAAAAGTTTTAGATAGGATTCCAGGTCCAATGATGTAGCAGGGCTGGCAAGCTACGATAAATTATCCTTAAATTTATTTGAATATTGTTAATCATGATGAATTAGTTTCACTGCAGAACAAGATTCTTGCTGGTAATACAAACTTTAATACTTTTCCTTGCAGAGGTTGCTTGTACTCTCTAAATTGTTGGTTTATTATTTCTACAAACATGCAACTGCTTTGTAAAACGTTCTTGGTTTTTAGGGATGCCAACTATTTTAAATATACAAATTAATCTAGATGCTTCAACCCAATGAACAAAGTGATAGCATTGATAAGTATAGGACGCCAGTGCAGGCAGAACAGACACCAGTTGGTCCATAGTTACATTTTGATTGCATCACAAATTAGTCTTAAGCCGCATCAGCAACACTACTGTTGAATTGGATTTAAAGCAATCTTTGCAATAATTTGCAGTTATGTTAGCATGTACCCTTTTGAATGGATGAAAATTGCACCCCTTTCCGTAATTTAAGCAGGGCTGGGGGAGAACCCCCCACACCCCCCACTTCTTGAATCCTCTCCCGAAGTGTGCTCTGAGTAGGAGGGCATTGGGAGCAACCTCCAGATCGTGCTTCCAAAATTCGCTCTCGCACTTCCTAAAACAATTGTGCTCCCTACCACTTCGGGAGCGATAGAGGGAGCTGTTGAAGATTAGAAACAATAATTTTTGAGTGGGGCAGCCTAATATTTAAGCCTATGGCCCTTAGTATTGATATGCAATTCATGGTAAAAGTGGCATTCTCCTTTATCTTTCATTTTCATCTTTTTACTTAAATTTTTAACATTAGCATGAAATGATTCAAGATGTTTGAGAGTAGTTCCGACCTCATTGAATTTCATATGGAGAAAGTAGAATTTTAGGTCTCACTCAAAATCCAACAGACTTGTCAGTTTTTCAGGATTTGAGGATTGGGGGGATTACAATGTTTCCATTGGATTTTGTTATGTACTAGGGTATGGAACTTGTATTTAATCAAGAGCACCAAGCCCTCTATGTACCTTGATGTTAGTAACATTGGTGTCGAACTCCTCTATCATGACCATACTAAAAATTGTACCCATTACTCAAACAAAATCTTGACTTGACATGCTACGTTTTTTCTATCTTATGTTAATGCTTAGAGGGTGATATTAATGACAAAGATCCCAAGATAGGGAATGATTTTGGTGATATGTAGGTATTTGTTGTAACATGATTTTTTTGGATGCTAGAGGCCATCTAGAGCCTATTTGTTGATGTATTTTCGGTTTGGAGATGGATCGCACTCGATGCTATTTTGGTTGTGCACTTCTACATGCTATACAAATGAGAACTTGTAATTTGTGGACCTGTGGTTGGTGAAGATTAAAACTACTAGATTAATGATGTCATGTGGTTTAATCCATGTTTTTATGACTAATTCATCATTCTGCATGCTTTTGTTCACATATATGCATCAAAATATATATTACATAAAAATCTCTCCCGACCCGGGATCTTTTGAAAATGTTGCTCCCTGCTCCCGCTCCCGTGTAGCCTTGAATATAAGTGAGGTTTATTTCAAAAAAAAGGGGAGAGTCTTCTTTTATGTGTGCAAATGTCTATCTCTCTGTAAGAATTGTGCAATTTGGAGGAATTCGCATGGTGTGCTAGCCCCGGACGTGGACCTAAAGGCCAAGGGTTGCCATCCATTTTTTGATGTGTGCTGAATTTTACTATGAAGAAATGTGCAGTCCCTACCCGATCTTTATGTTGTCATTTAGCCCAAGGTCTGTCAACCAAATTTGATATATTCGTTGTTTATAATGCAAAATATCTGTTGACTGTCTTTTATTATGTTGGTTTTTGCAAATAACGTCTTCAGGGTTCAGTCTTATGCTATGTTAGTGAAGGTCAAGATTTATCATGTCTATCTGTAAAGTTCCGGCTTTGAAATTTTGTTGTTAGCATTGCTATGATATTTTAAGGTGCAATCTAACTGTTCTACATTTTACCCGAATCCAGTAATACAATTTTTGGTGACATTGTAATTTTTCATTGATTGAATTGCATTTTTGAACACATAAATGGATTTAGTACTCTGAAAAACCCCTGGGACACTCAAATTGTGCACACTACACATCTCAAATCTGCAATTCCAACAATTCCTTACCAGATTTTGGGCAAAATTGACCTGAAAATATGCCAGGAAAAGGGAAAAAGCGTAGAACAGTTAGACTGCTCTATATCATAATGTCGAGGATTCTATGCAGCTACCATGCATTTTTGTAACATCGTGGGGTCAAAAGTAGAAGATGCTGCTAAAATTGGAGTCTGAATGGAGGTGCTGAACCAAGTTGCGGATTAAGGAGACTGTAAAAGGGCAAAAAGAAAAAGGATAAAACAATAAAAATGAGCTACTTCACGAGTGTTTTTTTTTTTTAATGAACAGTTGAATGAGGTTACAAACCAATCTAAGCTTTCTTGTATTTTCTGAGACTGCTTTTTGATGGATGTTGAACTGGATGCTAAAGGAAATGATTGACTAGAGCTTAGAAAACTGTATTTAATCACATACATGAAGTCTGAATGTCAAATGGGCCATCCCATCCATTAAACGAATCTCATCTGCTGCTATTTAATTTTTGCCTGCTAAACTGTTGACTTCGCTGTTCAAAGACTATCTATTTTATAATAATGTTGTTGAAGCGAATTAAACCATGACCTAACTGTTTTGATTAGAATGGGGATTGTGAAAACTTATGTAATATGCTTCATGATATATGTCGGCAGCAAGCAGCAAAGCTAGGGTTTATAGTGCCACTAACTTACTAAGCAAGCGTGAGCAATCATGGCATCCACAACAAGCTTTGGCTCTTCTCATTCTCTCTTATTCGTCCTCTTCATTGCTGTCCTTTGTGCAGTAGGTAAACTTTGTTTCTCTTCTTCTTTCAATCTAGTACTTCGCACATTTTGCCCTAGTACAGAGTCTATCAAAGACTCGTCCCAACTTAGGTTATCACCCTGCTACTTTGAGTCCTTCAATGTCGAACTAAAAATCCCATCTCAGATTGAACAGTTGGCCACTCTCTCGAAGAAGGGAGGACGAAAACTCTCCAACACCTAAACAGAATGGAGCTTCCCAAGTTGTGTAGCTCCACTGCCCTCAGGCCTGCTGAGCTGGCCCTCATCCACCAGTTTATGGGAATCTGAGCGTCAAGTAATAGCCAAGTGGATAGAACAACAATGGAATCTACATGGTAGTGCGGCTTACAAGACTTCTACCTGGAGGGTTGTTTCTCGTTTTATTCTCAAAACCTTTTCAGGAACTGTGTTTTTGGAGGTCCTGGATAATGCGCAGAGCAAGCAGGTTTGCTTAATAAATTGTGGAAGCTAGGTTGTGATCTGTTTGAGCAAATCCCATCTTCCATTCTGCTATGGGTTACACTTAGTGAACAACCCTTGGAATTTTGGGATGAATGAATCTTTTTGGCGATAGGGAACTCTTTGGTCTCCTTTTTCGTTGCATCCAAGATTGCCTTAGGTTGTACCAACTTGTTGCATTCACAATTTTGTATAGATCTGGACCTAGACAGCTGTTGATAGCATCATTAAATATGAAGTTGTATTACCCATGGGAGGAGTCATTGGATTATGAGATTTTCCATTACAAGTGTAGGTTTTGCTCCAAGCCAGGATACATACAACATTCGTGTTTCCAATGACAGAAAACGCAGGAAGAGAAACAGAAGTAATAGGAGTTGGTTACCGATTCTACTCATTCTCGAGGAGCCCCCAAAGATCTTTTATTCTTGCAAATAGTGAAAAAAGAAGAATACAACTGGTGCGTAATGAACAAATAAGAAACAACATGCTAAAGTAAGAGCAACAAATCTAGAAGTAATGGAGGACTTTGTGCCTTATCCCCTTAGGCAAAACACAGATATGGAGGAGAAAACCCCTTGAGTGGTTACTCATCAAGATCTAGAAAGGTCAGATGAGGAGAGAAACTTGAACCAAGATCCAAGAGTTTATGATGGAATAATCATTTGTGAAGGATGCGAACACTGAGACGAGACTGAGATGTTGCCATGGAGGAACATTCAAGTGAAATCAGTCCTTTTCATTGTACTCAAAGATGGCAGGGGGCAAACAAGATCAAGGGATGGAAGAGATAAAAAGGTCCAAGGAAGCACAACAATAAATGAAACCTATCCCCTACCTAGGGATTAACACCATGGTATTGAGAACCTCTCTGAAAAGGAACAAAGTAAGGTTAGATTTAAATGTGATTTGAATCTCCACAAATCTTAGAAAAGTACTTGAAAACGAGGGGTGGCGCTTACCGTCAATTCCTTGTTACAAGAGTGGTTTCATGCACTGAATTGTACTGCCCTCTTTGTCTTAATTTAATACATGCTCAAGCGTCAATCAGCCTAGGATATTTTGCTTCAAAATGTATAATTATTTTAATATGAAAAAACCCTACTCTATAAAATAGAAAAGAGTGTACGATTGCTAATTGAATGGAAAATCAAGATGCACTGAATGAGTTCAGATGAAAGACCACACGTGGGAAATATCGGTCATGAATGTTCTATGCCATTATTTTTATTTAGTGGGCTATATATTGCAACCCGGTAAGATTTATGAGATTGAAAATTTAAGCATTAGTGTTGTGAGGTTACGCAATAATAATCATATGCTACTCTCGATGTCATATTTTACTATTAATATGGTTAAACATGCACCTTATAAGAAACTAAGTTAGGGGGATTGCTTATTGTACTTTCGAAGGTCTCTGTACCAAAAAACTATTAACACAAAGTAACATCTTGGGATTGAAGTCCCATGTGATGATTATGTGGTTATATTAAAGTGATTGTTTGCAATGATGGCCTTGTAAGTTTGTTGAATTGGTGAAATTTGTCATGCAGTGGAAATGTTGGACAATGTTGTCATTGATTGGCATTGGCGATTGACATTGAAGATTGATATTGGAGATTGTTGTGCAGTCATTGATGTCAATGGTGGTATCAAGCTGGTATGTACAATTTTTTGTTGAGAACCATCATAGTAGGATAAGTGATGTATCCTGAAAATCTTAATAACTATGACTAGTGGATGTATGGTTTAGAGACCTATTTGTTGCATATAATTTATGTGCAAAAGATCAAGTTAGGTGTCCTTACAAAGTGCCTATATGGATAGCTCTCAGAGAGACCGTTTCAATGATATATGACACTTAGCAAATCTACCAAGGGTTGAAAAGAGAGTTTTTTGAAGAAAGGCGATTTGCCTTGGCCAAAGAAGGTCAAAGGTCTAGGTCATTTGTGCAGAAAATGGGGAGTGGGAGACAAAAGAACCAAACTCTGCACTAGATCGGACTTATCCGGATGCTCTGGTCCATCATGCTGTTCAGGGACGCAGATGTAGAAGAGTCCTGAACCCGAACTTGTGGTCATAATTCCATGCGTTGGAGAGGTTCTAATGTAGATTGGGTATTCAACCTTGAATGATAATTGTAAATGAAACACATGAAAAGCACTCAGACCCTACCTCTGCTCTCCGCACAAGTTTGATGACATGGTAGGAGTATGTGACTAGTAAATTGCTTAGAGGTCGTGCTAATTAAACATAGATGTTGACGTGGCATGATGGACATGTGACATGTGGCAGGCATATATGGAGTATTTGGATGGCTAAGTGGGTCAAATCCACGTGACATGTAGCATCCTTTAAATGTCGCCATGTGGCGCAATGACGTCACCATGACAAAGGAAGTGCGGTCAACGGATGATGTGGCACAACGTTGGGATTTGTGTAAGTGGATTGTGTTTGCGAACAATTTAAAGACTGGACAGTAGGATCCGAAACAAGTTCGACAATTCGACATTCAAATGATTTTGATAGAGTGCATTGATAAAGGAAGCTCGACAAATGTAAAGACCCGGTCATGGTCACAATTACATGAAGAAGGTGCCAAAGTCCAAGGGGTAAGACAATTAGAATTTTGTGCCGAGTTTAGTTATAAATTAAAATATTTGTTGCATAAATGGACAATGGAGAACTACCGAAAACAAAGTATTCGATTTTATGATGAAAAGTGATAGATAACAACTAGTCGAGAGGAAATTAAATGATGAAGATTGCATGAAGGCAAGTGGATGACCAGAGGAAGGCATCGTGTGATACTGCGGTGGGTAAGGACTAAATATAAGATTTGACATTCTGTGGCTGAGAATAGAGCACCAAATTATAGAACCACAAGTTCACAAGATGGATGTGAGCTAAGTTAGAGATGAAGTACTTCCTCAAGCAACACGAAATTAATTGAAGGGCTTTCTTGAGCTCAGTGTGGAGTGAATGAAGCTCTTGTCAGGAGTAATGTGTAAGTTGCGTGAAAAGAAAAAACAACAACAAAGAGTATGAGAGTTATGAGTGAAATAGCCATAGTGTGAGAACAAAGATGGGAGATTGCAAGCAATAGAGCCCAATAATGAGTGAATAGTTAAAGCTTAGCGCTGTAGACGGTGGTAGTGTGTGCCTGTAGAAGAGTGAGCAACTGGGTGAGGCTGAGGAGTTGGTTGCAAGAAGACAAAAAAATTAATTAGATATTGAATTAAAGAAAGTTGTCAGAGGTTAGAGTTTGAAAGTCCTATGAAGGAATAGATCTAACTGGCAGAAGCAGGTCAATGCTTGCACAAATTTGGGTCGATGCCTCTTAGCAAGTTGGTGCTTGCTGATATGAGAGGGTTGGGGCCTCCTATGGGTGGGCGCTCACAAAGAATTGATGTAAACCTGGTTGGTGCTTTGAATTTACATCATAATTAAAGCAAACTTTGGTGGTTTTTCTTCTAGAAGGATTTCCATGTTAAAACGTTGTGTACAAATTTGATGTGAATACTTTTTCATTGTGTATAAATTACAAGTGATAGAATAGATGGTTAAATAATTGTAAAATTTATAATTACTGATTCACCCTCCCCCCAAGTAATTCTTGATTCCCAACAATTGGTATAAGTAGGTTCCTTAATGAACAATTTAACTAATGGAAGGTAGATCCAAAGGGAAATCATGATGTCTATTCTGTTGAAGTTGTAAGTAGGTTCTGTCCTCATAACATTAAAATCTATCATTGATGTATTTATTATATTTTTGTCAAAGCATGATCTTCATGCTTAGAGTCAAAAGAGAAAAGAAAAATTTATTTGAGTCATGTCCCATTTGAACATTTGTAAGAAAAAGAATTTGAATTTTGTTTTGAGTCATAAGCCCACAAGATGACCAAGTCGGCCATCCTTGGAAAAGTTAGCCTAGTGGCACCTATTCGACGCTCCTGGACAACTATATGTAAGAGAAAGTTCGACCTCTTGAGGAGCTCATTCATTCATCACATCATATAACATCCTCTGCACCTAACAGAGGATAAATGACAAGTCAAAGGAGAGAGAAAGGAAGCCAAAGCACAAGAAGAAGATTCCTCATTGACCAAATTTTTTAACCTACTATAACTTGCACGAGTGGACAAATTTTATGTGGAAAAGGACCAAATTTTCTAAGGTAATTGTAGGCTGAAATTTGACCTCTACTTCCGGATCGAAATTTTGAGTTTGATCAGATTTTGAAGAATTTTGAGTAATGTTGACTTTGAATTTTGGAGGAGACTTGGAGGAGGGTTTGACTTGGTGTCTTTGTGGTAGTTTAGTCTTGGTCTTGGTCTTATATATCTCTCATTTTGATATTATTCTATAAGAGAAGGATTGTTGTGTTTTCCCCTTGTGGGTTTTACCCTGGCCTCTAGCCTAATTTTTGGTGTCGCTTGTCTCATTGTGATCTTTATGTTTTGAACAATTGTATAATTGCTTGATGAAGAAGACTTTAGAAGTAATAAGAAGACATCTAATATTCACGAGTAATTATCAAGAAGAGGAATTAAGTGTTAAACTACACTGCACTTGGTTTCCCAACATGGTATCAAAACTAAGGTGAAGGAAAGAAGCTTGAAGATCACAAATTGTTGGCATTCTTGACTGAAGACATATTTGTAGAAACTCTCTCTCTCTTCCACTGGCCAAGTACATGAAAGGTGGTCTCAAGGCTCTAAGGATTCTCCTTGAATCCATCAAAGGATACATCACCACTTTTGTTTCAAAACTATCTATATCCAAGGAAGTCAAGGATGGAAGTCTCTACTCTGTTGTCACAAGTTCAATTGAAGAGGACAACACATGGGTAATCGATAATGGAGCTTAAAGGCATATGACAAAAGAATGTGGACATCTCAACACTATCAAAATGAAGCTCCTCCCAAACTTGGAGACACAAATAACTATCCAGTTAAAGGCATTGGATCCACCCCTACCGCGCTGGAATTTGGTGGGAATATTTATCTCAACAACATACTCTATGTTCCAGGTTTGGAAAAAGAATTCACTTTGTATTTCTTGTTTAGAAGATAAAGGAGACAAGATATCATTTATTGATGGCAAGGTGGTTGTTTGGGCTAACAAATCTAGTATAAATAGTGCTAGAACTATTACGATTCGTGAGGGGAAGTTGTATAGACTTCTAACTCTTCCTCCCCAAGATTTATTACACATTGACATCAATCCATGTGAATTGTGGCATAGTAGATATGGCCATCACCATTACAAGAAATTGCCATCTCCATTATAAGGTATTTCCATCCTTGAGTCAAATGGTTACAAGTATGCCCCAATTGAAAGAAGAACATGAAGGAGTTTATAAAGGTCATGCTTTTCGAAAAAATGTGAAAAGTCCATTTCCTAGCAGTGACTCAAGATCCAAGGAAATATTAGACCTAATTTACTCTAATGTGTGTGGTCCAATGTCTAAAAAATCACTTGGTGGTCATCTATACTATGTAACATTTATTGATGACTATTCTAGCAAGACTTGGATCTATTTCTTAAAATTTAACGATGAAGTGTTCGACAAGTTCCAAGAGTTCAAAGCCGAAGTTGATAATATGAAAGAAAAGAAGATCAATACCTTAAGATTTGATATTGGAGGTGAATATACATCTAAAGAACTTGAGGATTTTGCAAGGAGGCCAAGATTAAGAGGGAGCTGATAGTTTCCTATAATCCCCAACAAAATGGTGTAGTTGAAAGGAAGAATCAATCTATCAAAGAATGTGTAAGAGCCATGATACTTGATCAAGATCTTACCAAATTTCTATGGGGAGAAGCCTATATGACTACATTATACATTCAAAATAGAAGCTGTCACAAAATTCTCGGTGACATAACTCTGAAAGAAGTTTTTACTAGAAAGAAGCCTAATGTTGATTGCTTCAGAATCTTTGGATGTCCATTCTACATTCATATTCCCAAGGACAAGAGAATGAAGTTAGATCCTAGAGACATGAAAGGATTTTGCGTTGGCTATAACAACTCATCTAAAGCATACTGAATCTACATTAAAGCATTAGAGAACTTTTGAGGTCTAAAATGGGCCTCTTAAGAAAAACGTACAACCAAAATAAACTTTATAAGAACCATTAGGATTCAAGATGATGATGTCAACCATGGGGTGTGATTCACCATTTTTGGGGTAAAAACGTAAAAAGATTGAAGAAAATAAAATAATAAAAATATTTTTTCAACTTGTGTTTTCAACTTATCTCCCTAAGGTTTAGTCAAATTTCGAGCGGGAGTAATTGTTGGATGATAAACTTAATTCCTCATCCAAGGAGTACCCTTGTTGCATACTTTTGATGGATCCTTCCATACGAAAAATGAAAAATATATGAAAAAACATGATTGCAATCACGTTTTTTCATGTATTTCTCATTTTTCATGTAGCAGGTTCCATTGAAAGTATGCAACATAGGTATTCCTTGGATGAGGAATCAAATTCTGAATCCATAGAGTGTTCTCGCTCGAAATTTGAGTAAGCCCATAGGGAGATTGTTGGAAATAATACTGAGAGGGGGGGTGAATCAGTATTATTAAATTCTTTTCACTATGCCTTCCTTAATTTATTGATCATTAACTTGTATATAATAATGAGCATGAAACAAGAAAAACAGATAGTCACACCAAAGAACACCAGATATAAGGTGGAAACCCAATGTGGGTGAAAACCACCTGCTGCAATATGTCTCTATCTTCTTTCAATTTGAAACTTCTTTTACAATGATTTTGTACTGGTGCAGTCCTTTGCCAGTACGCAGGCTGCAACCTGCAGAGAGCTACAACTCTCTCTCGTTTTCCAGTCTCTCCTGGAAGGGAGCTACAACCCCCTTTGCTCTTTTACTTTTTTAAGGACCACGTTTCATTAATTTTCAAACTGGACCCAACAACAACATTGAAGCACATAATCAACCAATCTTCTGAATCACCCAATCACCAGATCCATACGCATACAATGATATTATGAGAGTTATCAACCAGATCTAGTACATAAAGATAAGTCATTAATCATGCTGCTATCTGAACTCAATACCAGTAACCAAACATCAGTTATGCACCCAAAACCCTGCAGAATAGTCAAAGGAAGTTAAAACAAATTTCAAGCAGGGAACGCAACTTCACTGGTATAGATCTGCGGATATCCGCACTTCCACTTGCTCCGAGCTTGCGGATCTCCACACCTGTACCTTCTGTGGTGCCGCGCACCTACACACCTGAAACGCTTCTGTGCCTGCGAATCTCCGCACTTTTCTTTCACTGGACCTGCGAACCTCTGGGTATAGATAATTTCAAGACTTCAAGAATGACCCAGACTGCCAGATCTATAGATCTGATCATGCGCCGAAGTGATCTCAACCTATCAGTAGATTCACCTCATTTAGATCTAGACATTACTCCCAAGAGATTCATAGTGTTTAAGATCTAGCTCACATAAGATGTTCAACCCAAAAGCATGCCCAAGCCAAATGATCTCCTTTGCTTTATATAGGCAAGCTCTTCCTCAAATCATGGATCAATACCACGGGCCAAAACCATAATAACACAATTCTGTCGTCTAAATACCAAGAGTTAAACATAAGGAACCCCACGTGTGCTTTTCTCTGCCTTGAAGTAAGTGAACTGGGGGTACGCACCTTCTGAACGGGTAACCTGCGGGTATGACCGCACCTCCTGTATGGGTAACCTGCGGGTCCGCACCTTTTGAGCCATTCACCTGCGAGCCTCTTAATTTTCATTATTTTGAGAGCCTGAACACTTGAGTGAGTTGCCATCAAGTACAACACCTGTATCATAGAGCCATACCAGAATCATAATGCCAACAGAGATAAGTTGAAATAGAAGTTTTTTCTTTTTTTTTCCCTCTAAAATTTGATGATGTAATATAATATTATTTGATTATCTCCACTATTATTTTATAATTTCCATAGGAGGCCCATTTTAGACCTCAAAATTACCTTAATGAACGTCGTCGTATTGATGTAAGCATAGATGTCACATTTGTTGAAAGCATTGCCTACAAGAAGTCCAAATATATCCCCATTGACTCTGATGAAGGACTTGTCTTTCCTAATGTAGATAGTCCAAGACAAATCAATTCTCTAGAACCCCCAATTGATCATCTTGAAGAACTAAAAGTACTGAGTGAACCTCTAGAACCTGTCATCATTCCAGAATCCAGAAAGAGCCCTGCTTGGATTAGAACAACTTGGAAAGAGGCTAAAGGACATGTAGATCCAAGAGGAACATTCAGAGAAAGAAAGGAACCCAAAAGGTACTTTGGTTATGTAGCATTTATGACCAAACTCACTGAGTCAGAATCTTCTACTTATGGAAAGGCTACCTAACAACAAGTATGGGAGAATGGAATGACGGAAGAATATCAATCAATCATGAAGAATGATGTTTGGGAAATTGTTCCTAGACCAAAGGATAAATCTGTTGTAACTTCAAAATGGGTTTATAAGATTAAGCATGCAATTGATGGGAGCATCAACAAATGTAAGGCAAGATTTCAGAACAGAGGATTCTCTCAACACGAGGAAATTGACTATGATGAAACCTTTTCTCCTACAACCATATATACAACAATTGAACTCTTATCTCTATTGCAACTTCTATGGGATGAAATATTGTTAATTTTCTTAGGGCTTCATTGTTCTTTGCTATAGATAATTGCATTTCAACATTTCATATTATATTCACCCCATAAAATTTAAACATCATAGACAACATATGCAATTATGTAGAAAGAACAACAACATCATCATAGCAGTGAAACATAAAGGAAAGAAGAAAAATATGCACACAAAGAGACACTAGGATTTTGGTCAGAGACCAAGGAGAAAACCCCACAAAGGGGAAAAACCCTTCCAAATTCTTCTTCTTCATTTAGATTGTCATCAGAAGTTCAACAAAGGTGCAAAGTACAAATGTTCATCAAACTATTTAGGAACCTATGTTGCTTGTTCACAACTTAGTTTGTGAACAAGATAATGCATCTACTCAAATCTATCATCAATGACCTTCCAGGCTTGCTAAGAATTATCACTGCTATTGGAATGTGATGATGTCATATAAATCACTGAATACTGAGATGTTATGCCATTATGATGTCAATATCGCTGCCATGCTAATATGCTGTAATGATGCCAGTGAGATGCAGAGTACCAAACATAATTTGAGTATAGGCTATAGATTAATATGTTGTGACTGAATGTTGAGACCTTACGACACTGGAGACAATTGTACAAACAAACTACTGAGACCAACTAGATACTTGAGATATCATACAACATAGAAGCCATACCATCCTTTGAGAGCCATGCCAGTTCAAAGTGTGACAACCATAACATACTATGAGGGCTAAATGAAAGTGCGAGTGCCATATCAAAGAAAATAAGCAATCATATCAAACTAAAGGTAATAATGTCCAAAACATAACATAAGCCATCGTATTAGAACGCAGTATGTTAGCAACAATGTGAGAGAGATCATGTAAGAAAAAAAAGAGAAATCCCATCAAATGGAGTGTGACCATAGCCTAAGCATAGAATGATATCACTGCGTATATGCTCAGGGTGAGAGCATACATTGTGATCCAAAGTGTAACCATGAATGTATGACAAGATCAATGTGATGACCATATATATATATATATATATATATATATATATATTTATATTGTTATATATATTGTTATACAATGTCAATATTGCGCGATGACCATACTAACATAGTGTATGATGACGTGCATGGACCACAATAGCAATCCATAATAACAAGTTATATATATGTGTGTGTGATGACCACAATGTGTGATGAACAACAAAGATACTATATGAACAATGATCATATTGTGCAATGACCATAATGTGTGATGAATAGTTGCAAGTGAGAGTGCTCTGAGGTATGCCACTATGCCAAGCGAGAGGGTTTTGTGATATGCCACTATGCCAAGTGAGAGGGTTCTGTGATATGCCACTGTGCCAAGCAAGAGGGCTCAAAGATGAGCCATCCAAACCTCATATATTATACTAGCAAGCCTTAGAAAACAAGGGTGAGGTGCCATCCAAGGTACAAAAGATAAGAGCCATCAAGTATCATAGAACCACAAAAAAACAAGAGCCATCCGTACCTTGAGGAAGCCATCCAAACCCCTGAAAGAGCTCATATCAAAATTCACATGCCCTTGGATGATACCCCAATGGGGTATTTATAATTGTTGACAATGATGAAGAGACACAACCTTTGAAAGGGGCCAACAATAGATTGAAGCCAACCTTAGAATTTGAAATTTGAATTTTGATAAAGCACTTTTCCCTCCAATTTAATTTGAGCTGATCTGAAGAATAATAACAAACCCCTTTTAGGTATGTATTGAACATTAATTGGATACCTTAAAATTTCATGCTTAAACTCTGTTAGGGTCCGACCCTAACCCCCTTATTTATTTAGTGGGATCACGTCATAATAAAGAGTCAATAAAGCCCATATTAATAATTGTAAGTGGTTAACCCGCTGTTTATTACGGGACCACAATTAGTTGCAAATGGGCCTAGTATTAGGTAGATGGTATTAATAAAACCCATGGTATTGATCCATGGTATTACATGTATGAGTCATATATAAAGGATAGAGACTCCCTGCGAGGAGCATCGTGTGTCTTATTTTGAATCGAGCTCTGCTCTATTGGAGGTTGCCCCCTCGAAGAGGCCAGTGAACATTGCTTCTGAATAATAAAGTATTTGTTGTTGTCTCTCACTATTCTATGT
>APFE030031504.1:88120-102116 GCA_000404065.3 Pinus taeda
CGAGGACTTCAACATCAATCTCTACTGTTTTGCCCCCCAGTTTAACTTGCAAGTTACTTAGTATCCTGTACGAGGTGTATGTTCATCCATCAAATGCTTTTAATGTTGTCGACGATCTCGACAAGGTTGGAGATCCTAAAGTTTTCCAGCAACTCATTGACATAATACATGTGGACGCCCCCTCATCAATAATCATTCGATGAACAATTTTGTTGAGGGCTTTCACTTGGATAAGGAAAGCTAGTTGAGTTGGTAACTGAGGATCATATCCTTTGTGATCAAAGGATACAAGATTGGAATCCTTCGGGTCAATCCCACCGATTGCTGACAATAAAGCCTGCTTTTGTGAGGGGCAATGTTGCAGTACTTCATGGGTCGACATATCGGACGGCGATTGGGCCAAATCTTCCACTATATTATAATGCTGCGCTGCTCTAGCACGAGGATTAAATGTCGATTTGCGTACTACTCCCTTTGGCAGTTTTATCATTAATTCAGGAATGATGGGTGGCACAACTTCTGTTGAAGTCGTTGTTTAACTACTAGGTTGATCATTATCCTTGTTGTTTAACATCTGTGGATTCCCGTAATCTTTTTTCCTTGTCGATATCAAAGCATCATTTTGCTTGGAGACAGACAACATTAGCACTTGGGACAGGGAAGAATTCTCATTAGCAACCATATTTGTTCCTGGATTCGGAAACGGATCAGTCAATACTGCCAAGGTTTCTGTATTCTTGAAGAATTTTTTAAGCTCAGCTCTGTATGGACAATCTGCTGTCCAATGATCCTCATCACATATAAAACATGGGCGATTTGGTTTCCTACTTCCAGTAGGGTTTGCAGAAGATTTTTCAGGAGATGACTCCTCCTGTTTCTTCTTTTTCCCTTTCTTTTTCTTCTTGCCTCCTGGTTGCTTGGTTTCTTTGCCTTTGTCTTCTGACACAGTATTTACTTCTGAGGCGAGAGTTTGTTCATTTTCATTTTGACTTGAGACTGTATGAGCCTTTTTCAATGTAGCCTTCGTTGGCTTTGTGCCAATTGTACCTATCACGCCATCACTGGCATGAGAGTCTTTGTTTGATTTAGGAGGTGGTGGAACGGAAAATTCCAGTCTAGGAGCATCAAGGATTTTATTGTAGAGCGTGCCAGACTGAGTATAGATCAAGTCTAGATATTGGGCATGAGCAATAACTTGTTCTTCAGTGATGACTCCTCCCTTTGCCACATCTTCTGTAATAGAAGGTAATAATGACTTAATAAACCATTCAACCAATAGCTGATCAGGAACATACTTTTTCACCATTCTACGACGACGACACCACTCATGAATATGATCAGATATGTGAGTGGGCGTCGTTTGTTTGAAATTGGTAAGAAGCTCTGTTCCTGTTTCGTACCTTATGGATAACTGAAAATGGGTTAGAAAGGTTGTGGCTAGGGTACTAAAGTTATCAAATGAAGCTCTAGGCATTTCGATATACCATTTTGTGGCCGGACCAGTTAACGTTTGCTGAAAAAGGTGAAGCCTGATCAAATCATCGTTGAGAGTGTTGGATGAAAACCACAGATGAAATGTCATCACATGATTCGACGGGTCTTCACCCGGATTTCCATTAAATTTAGGAATATATGACGGAAGTTTATGCGGAATCGCTGGCCACCACAGGGCATAAGCAATTAGATCGTTCATTAGTCGAAATAGAACTGGTAACTCTAACGTCGCCACGAAAGGCAATTGTTGATTCAAGTTTGGCGAAGCATACCTAGGATAAGATGGTATTTCCTGAGCAGTTGGTCTTTGCATGCCAGCATAATGAATTTGATGCTGGTGACTTTGGTAAGGTTGATGGGAATTATCATAATGATATGATTGATGTTGACCGTTTTGGATATACGGTTTCCCATTACTTGCAATGATCGGTTGCTCAGGCCCTCAGTAAGCTTGTTGGAATTGAGGTTGATATTGTACCAGCCATGGTTGTGGAGCCATGAGTTGTTGTCTAGTACTGACCGTTTGACCAAGATGAGGGGTGATGGTCCCTGTTTGAACCTGGGTCATTCCACTAATCTGCGATTATGATTGCGTTGCAGGGACAAGCGGTTGTTGCATTCCAACCTGAGAAACCTGGGGTTGCCATACAATAGGCAACACTTGTACTTGCGACACAGTCACGATAGCTGGTGTAGTGGGGATATTTGACACGGGTAAACATTGTTGCATTGAATATACAACTCTTGGTTGTTGAGGTAGTATGGGCACCCAACCGCTAGATGTAATTCCAACATAGCCTGAATTCTTGTATGGTTGTTCTCTCGAAGGAGACAATGAAAGGGTATACTTCCCTCCATATGGCGGTAATCCAGTGCTCAAAGGTATGATTTTCCTTTGGGGGCCGGATTGCCCAAATTGATTCTATGAAGGATCAATTTGTTGAGACTAAACGTAAGAGATTCCAGATATTAATCCAGACAAACAAACGAGAACAGTCCATACTATCGAAACATCCCCTGGATGGGCTTCATCTAGCGATTGAGAGCTAGTTGGGACAGATGGTACACCGACGAACATTGTCAGAGTAGCAGCAGGAAGTTTTGCTGCAGCTCTGTTAGGCGACACAGTCCTAGATGTTGACGGTTGTTTAGACATATTTAGCCTATCCAAAAGATTCTTTAGCGATTCTTCAGGAACTTCCGATGGCAGTAGACTAACTTCTGACGAAGAAGGATATAGGATGATGCCAGCTCCAAATTGCGATGGGGCATTAGATGGAGGATCTTCCATAGTCTCTTCTATGGCAATCAATCCAGGTGGAAGAGGTAGACCGTCAAGTCTGTAAAGTATTTCCGGTGCCGAAGAGGGTATAGATTCTGTAGCGACAGATGTTTGGGGAGTAACACCTTCTGAATCGGCTATAGATTGAGCCGGTCCAGGAATAGAGGTGCTTATCGACACACTAGGATCAGTTGTAATGTCCTTTTGGGGCTGCGGAATTCCTTCTGTAGAGGTAGGGATACCAGAAATGTTCGGAGTAACCGGAGTCTCTAAGGATGTCGGAGTACTTGTTCCAACTAAACCAGGGGACTTCGATCCGGTTAAACGAGTTCCCTTTGTCCAGAAAAGTTTTGTTTCTGGGGTCAACGATGGTTGAGTCATAAGCCTCCGCGAATGATGGGGTTTCGATTGACTTTCTTGCACGGTTACGGATTACTCAATCAACTCAAAATAAAAGGGGAAAAATGTTTCTGAATTAAATGAATTTTAGACGCTTTGACACTTGTTTTTTCAATTTTTAAGAGTCGAGAAAAAACAAAATAGTCGCCTTCAATTTTTAATGAGCCTGAAGTGACAAGTGCTCAGATGGACCTTTTCCTTTAAGGAGTCTGAAAAGGAACGAAAGAGACTGCTCTGGAAATCTAGATAGAGGGATTATCAAACCAATCGCAAAACTGCAGAATACTTTTTACGGTACGGCAGCCAATCTTCCTGAATGCTATGTTCAATTCATTGTGATCGATAGGGTGGCAGACACGACTTCCTAAGGATAAAGGATATAGCCTATTGTGGTCTCCCAATATATTCTCGACGGTACGTGGGAGCACAAGTCCGTACTGGCACTTGTCATCTCAAAGAGTGTTAGGGTCCCACCCTAACCCCCTTATTTATGTATTGGGATCACGTCATAATAAAGAGTGAATAAAGCCCATATTAATAATTGTAAGTGGTTAACCCGCTATTTATTACGGGACCACAGTTAGTTGCAAATGGGCCTAGTATTAGATAAATGGTATTAATAAAACGTATGGTATTGATCCATGGTATTACATGTATGAGCCATATATGAAGGATAGAGACTCCCTGCGAGGAGAATCATGTCTTACTTTTGAATCGAGCTCTGCTCTATTGGAGGTTGCCCCCTCGAAGAGGCCAGTGAACATTGCTTTCTGAATAATAAAATATTTGTTGTTGACTCTCACAATTCTATGTTCTGTGTAGTTTTCTTCACATATTCTGTATTTGGGGTATCTTTTGCAGGTTAAAAGCATAACAAGTGGTATCAGAGCTGTTTCCAGGGCCGGTGGGATCTCCATTTCTTAGCAAAAATATTTTTTTTGGCTAGAGACATGTTCCGGCGTCTTTAAACCACGGGATTTGTCGTTGAGCGCATAAACTTGCGGATTTGGGGAGGCATGCACGCAGGAAATACAAGAGGTGGTCACGCTTGTTGGACTCCCTTGTAACCCCTGTTGGTACCCGTTCGAGTAGTAGCGCATTAGACAGAACTGCGTACGGATTGTCTTCCACGTACCTTCTAGGTATATCGGAAGCCCCCTAGCTCCTCTGCAACCTAGCCATAGATAAACCGTTGGCCGTCTTGCTGCTACAGTACACCGAGAACAACACTCGAAGAGATTACTCGCCCATACAATAGGGTAGTCGGGTTGTATGGCTAAGGGAACGGTGGATCCTCCTTAGTTAGAGCCCTGAAACATTGGGTCGAGTACTACTGTCAGACCCTTATGTATATTGCGATCTGTAGCACCTGACACTCCTCGAGACCATAGCTCCCTTTTATCTTGGGATCACGCATCATCTCGGCCAGATCCACTCGCGCAAAGGGATGCAGCAACAGCAGACATCAGTGCGATCTATTAGATCCATCAGATCTGCAACAACAATCTATTCCACCGCTCAGAGCTATCTGATCCTCCATTCAGATCTCTCAGATCCACCTGATCTGAGTAGTTGTGTAGGGTTCCTATACCGGAGCATGATTTTCACAGGACTTTTGATAGCATTGACATTTTCAGGATTCGGCGACTGCAGTATTCCTAAGGAAGGAGTAAAACTCCATTAGGAGTTTTCTGAAAAAAATAAACATAAATAAATAAATAAATAAAAATAAAAAATTCTGAGATCTCCCAGGGCGCTTATTGGTGATCTAGCCCATCAGAATCAGGACGACGAGCTGAGCACGGTGGTACCATTCAATTCTTAGTCAAAAAAAAAATTTGGCGGTCCCAAATTTTAAGAGCTTCAGGTCGGTGCATGGTAGCAACTAGAGCTCAAGCGATGGCCAATGAGAGGATAGACAAACTTGAACAAATCTTGCAATCCATCCAGACTCAGCTTGACAATCTACAATATTAGTCTCGAGCGCAATTTCAAAGGGCAAGGAGGTAGCTCATGAGGAAGAGTATATTGGCAATGGACATAGTGAGGGTGATTCTAGCCATTATCCTCACCTCTGGGGCTCCCAAAAACAACAATCCCCTTCGAGACCTCCCAAGTTGGACATGCATAAATTTGATGGTTCTCATCCGGCGGCATGGATAGCACAAATGGAGAAGTATTTCAATTTGAATAACATCCTAGATGATGAGACTCAGCTTATGGTGGGGAGCATGTACTTGGATAATGAAAGGTGGCAATGGTGGGAATGGCATCAACGTTGCAACGCACCTTTTAGGAATTGGGACAAATTCAAAAAATCTCTTACAGACCGCTTTAACCAGGAATCTTCTTTTTTTGGGTCGTCTTACTAAGCTCCAACAGACTGGCACCGTGGATGAATATATTATAGCCTTTGAAGCCTTAGCCTTCCACACTAGGGGTCTCTCAAATGTGTTCTACACAGAATGTTTTATCAACGATCATAAAGAGGCCATAAAAGCCCACATCCAACTGCACCACCCTCCCACATGGATTGAGGCTTGCAAGGTAGCTCGTAACGTGGAACATGCGTTAGCCGCCTTGGCCACTCGCCCAAATTTCACTACCAAGGGTTGCCCCACACAGGCTCACAGCATGACTCAAACACTTAAGGTTCAAAAGGTGTCACCAGTAGAAATGGTCGAAAGAAGAAAGCAGGGATTATGTTACTACTGTGATGAAAAATACTCCCCAGGTCACAAAAGGAGCCCAATTTTTTTCAAATTGATGCCACTGATTACAGCTCATCGAAGGAAGATCCACCACTTGAGGAACCTGAGGCGGTAGAAGAAGACAACCAAAAGGAAAATGTCCCTGACGAACCAGTTATTTCACTGCATGCTCTGGCAGGGATTTCTTCACATCAAACTCTCAAAATCAGAGGTTTTATTAAACATCGCCCAGTAGTAGTCCTGATTGATAGTGGAAGTACACATAATTTCATCCATCAAAAAGTGCGGGAGAGTTGCATTGTTTTACGAGCAGTTTCTAACTCCAAGTCCAATGCGATGGGGGCACAATGAAATGTGAAGGCTGCTTTGAAATGTCAAACTTCAAATGGGGTTATCAGTGAAGCCCACATGTTTGCAGTACACATGGGTGGTGTGACATTGTCCTAGGGGCTGAATGGCTTCGCACTCTTGGGCCAATCACAATGGATTTCCAGGAGTTATACATGAGTTTTAAGCAGAACAACTCCACACATACCCTCCGTGGACTCCAGGCGGGAGCCCCCTCTATCATCATCTCGCATAGGATGGAAAAATTGCTAAAAAAGGGACATCATGGAGTTATATCTCAATTTAATGCCATCCAGGCAGTCAAAACCAAGTCTCTGCTGATTCATCCGGAGATGCAACAGATTTTAAATAACCATCTACCAATCTTTGACAAGCCTCATGAGCTTCCACCCTCGAGAGGGGAACATGATCATAGCATCACCTTGGTTCCCGGGGCCCAACCCCCAAATGTGCGCCCCTACAGATATCTGTTCACCGAAAAGAATGAAATAGAAAAAATAATCAAGGAACTTTTGGAAGCAGGTGTCATACGTCCCAGCATTAGTCCTTATTCATCATCGGTGGTCATGGTACTCAAGAAAGATGGGGAATGGCAGATGTGTCTAGACTTCAAGGCCTCAATAAGTTGACAGTCAAAGATAAATTTCCCATCCCAGTGGTTGATGATTTTCTCGATGAACTCAATGGGGCTCAATTCTTCACTAAGCTAGATCTTCGCTCAGGCTACCACCAAATTCGCATGAAGGAAGTTGACATTCCAAAGACTGCTTTCCGAACTCATGAAGGCCATTATGAGTTCTTGGTCATGCCATTCGGTCTTTGTATCCCCATCTACTTTTTAGAGCCTTATGAACCATCTTCTCAAACCATATCTCAGGAAATTCGTTCTTGTCTTCTTCGATGACATCCTCATCTATAGTTGCACTTGGGCCGCACATCTTCAACATGTAGATCTACTTTTGCAACTGCTCCACAAGCATCAATTATTTATTAAGAGGTCCAAGTGTTAGTTTGGCATGGAAGAAGTTGAGTATTTGGGCCACATTGTGGGGTGTGCAGGTGTCAAGGTGGACCCCAAAAATATCCAGGCAATGCAGGATTGGCCTCAACCTAAGACTTTGAAGAGCCTGAGAGGATTTTTGGGTCTCACAGGCTATTATCGCAAATTTGTCCGCAATTATGGTCCCATAGCGAAGCCCCTCACGCAACTCCTGAAGAAAAATTCATTCTTCTGGAATGAGGATGCATAGCAGGCATTTACAGCTCCCAAAAATGCCATGTGTTCGACTTCAGTCTTAGCACTACCGGATTTCACCAAATCTTTTGTCATTGAATGTGATGCTTCGGGTACAGGTATTGGGGCAGTTTTAATGCAGGAAGGTCGACCTTTGGCCTTCACAAGCCAACAACTAAGTGGGAAGAATCTGGGTCAATCTACCTATGACAAGGAAATGATGGCCATCTTACATGCAATAGAGACCTGGCAACCTTACTTACTGGGGCGACGTTTCCAAATCCTCACAGACCATCACAGTCTTAAATATTTTTTGGAACAACGCCTATCCTCCCCACAACAAAATAAATGGCTCGCCAAAATGCTGGGATATGATTATGAGATCGTTTACAAAAAAGGGCAAGAAAATACGGTAGTAGATGCATTATCTCTCCAATTTGAGGAAGAAAGTACCCTACTAGAAATTTCCCTTCCCATTCCAGAATGGATTGAAGAGGCTCGCAAGGAATGGTTTTCACATCCCGGGCTCTCCCAACTCATTTCTCAATTGCAGGCGGATCCAAATCCCACCAAGGGCTACTTGTGGCAGAATGAGATTATTCGCTACAGGAACAGAGTCGTAATATCACCAACATCCAGCCTCAAAAGTTGCATTTTGGCAGAATTGCACTCATCCCCCCTTGCAGGACATTCAAGCTTTCAGAAGACGTATGCTTGCACCAGAAGATCATTTTTTTGGACAGGCATGAAAAAGGACATCCTTACTTTTGTAGCAGAATGCGATGTATGTCAATGCCACAAAGGGGAGACCATCAAAGCACCAGGCACATTACAACCATTGCCCATCCCGGCATCAATATGGACGAAGGTTTCTATGGATTTCATTACAGGTCTTCCAAAGTCCGGAAACAAGTCAGTCATCATGGTGGTTGTGGACATACTTTCGAAGTATGCTCATTTCTGCGCCCTACCCCAGTCGTTTACACCAAATTTGGTCGCTCAAACTTTCATGGATTAGATCTTCAAATTGCATGGCATGCCCACTTCTATTGTTTCCGATCGTGACCCGATCTTCACTAGTAATTTTTGGCAGGAACTCTTCAGGCTACAAGGCACCCATCTAAAACTTAGCGCTTCCTATCATCCACAAATAGATGGTCAAACTGAAGCCGTCAACAAATGTCTGGAAACCTACCTTAGGTGTTTTACTTCAGAAAAGCAACATCTGTGGGTTCAGTGGTTACCTCTGGCTGAATGGTGGTATAACACCAACTATCATGCCACCACCAAAAATGACTTCCTATGAAGCAGTATATGGTCAACTCCCTCCTTCCCCTACTTCTTATATCAAAGGATGCTCTAAGGTACAAGCAGTGGATCAA
Source organism: Pinus taeda (assembly GCA_000404065.3). NCBI lineage: Eukaryota > Viridiplantae > Streptophyta > Pinopsida > Pinales > Pinaceae > Pinus > Pinus taeda. The sequence continues at coordinate 96,971 of APFE030031504.1, forward strand.
CTCCTAGAAAGCCATTCAACCATGCTCGCCCATCTTAGAGAGAATCTTCATCAAGCTCAAAACCGCATGAAGCAACAGGTAGATCAGCATCACTCAAAGCGCCAATTTCAGGAAGGGGATCAGGTATTTTTGAGGCTGCAACCCTATAAGCAAACATCATTCAAAGACAAGGGTTGTCAGAAAATATCTCCAAAATTCTACGGACCATATCAAGTACTTCAGCACATTGGAGAAGTAGCATACAAGTTGGCTTTGCCGCCTATGGAAAAAATCCATCTAGTTTTCCATGTCTCATGCCTCAAGAAAGTGATTGGGAAAAATTGCAGAATTCAAACTAGTCTACCTGAATTGGACGAGGAATGGTCAATCTGGCTCCAACCTGAACAGGTCATGGACACACGAGAACGACCCCTGCGTGGCCGAGTGATTAAGGAATTCCTCGTCAAGTGGAAAGACACCTCTCCGAAAGATGCAACTTGGGAACCAACCACTATTCTTCAGCAGTTTCCGCAGCTTCAGTCTTGAGGACAAGGCTATTCTTAAGGGGGAGGGCATGTTAGGGTCCCACCCTAACCCACTTATTTATGTAGTGGGATCATGTCATAATAAAGAGTCAATAAAGCCCATATTAATAATTGTAAGTGGTTAACCCGCTATTTATTACGGGACCACAGTTAGTTGCAAATGGACCTAGTATTAGGTAGATGGTATTAATAAAACCCATGGTATTGATCCATGGTATTACATGTATGAGTCATATATAAAGGATAGAGATTCCCTGCGAGGAGCATCGTGTGTCTTATTTTTGAATCGAGCTCTGCTCTATTGGAGGTTGCCCCCTCGAAGAGGCCAGTGAACATTACTTCTGAATAATAAAGTATTTGCTGTTGACTCTCACTATTCTATGTTTTGGGTATTTTTATTTGCATATTCTGTATTTGGGTATCTTTTGCAGGTTAAAATCATAACAAACTCTCATCATAGCTGCATCACGATGTATCTCGAGTGAAATTTCTCAATCCATAGGAAGACAAACAACTATATCATCGATAAGACTCATCTCATATCATCTTGTGAAAGAAGACGAATCCATAACCAAAGGTAGGGGAGATCAAACCTCCAAACCCTATTAGTCTTGAATATCAAAAGATATCCATCATATGCCAACATAACTCGATTTTTAGCTGAAAAAGAAGAATCATAATCATAAGGGAGCATCTCACTTCCACCTTATATCCAATAATGAATACCATCTTTCATCATCGTCATTAAGCCATATATCAACTCAACTCATCTACATATGTTGAACAATCTCAAATCTAAAGAAGAAGAATTTGACATCACCTGGGGGCCCAACTCACCCCACAACAACATTGGAGAGCTTAGCTTAATTGAAAACAATATCAGGGAGCCTTGCTCAACCTGGAACATAGGGGAGTCAATCTCAATCCACATCATAATTGTGTTAGGATATTCCAACACATAGGAAATAATTAAGTATAACTTGGTCTAGTGTATAGTGTGTTTCTTTAGTATGTACTTTTTGTAACTTACAATCCGACGGTCATGATATGTTCTAGACATGAAGTCGTCCGATGGTTCATTCTCTCCTCGGTATTACTGACACTTGATCCGTGGTTTAATACTCGATTGGTCCATGATTTCTATTTAAAGAGCATGGAGGGTCATTTGTTAGGTGACTGTTCATGAGAGAAGCCTATGTAAATTTATTTCTTTTACATTAATAAATTGCCTGAAGTGGCCACGTTGCCTCAAGCTGTGGACTATTTCCCTATTTGAGGGTTTTAACCACGTCAAGAAAACTGGTGTACTAATCTATGATCTGTTTTTGAGCAGTGCCATTTAGTGTTCTATCTAAGGAACTTACCCTGTAAATTCCTACAAATTGGGGAGCCAAACTCAACCCTTTATCCAATATCTAATATTCCAAAGAAACAAAAAATATGTAATTTTTCCCGAATGTCTCGTCTCATCTTTGTTGAAGATTGATATCATAGATAATATGAAGGATCGATAGAGAGTGCATCACAAGACATTGCCACTCTCATCCCATTGATGAAAGTTAGTCCATATAACCAGGGGTAGAACCCCTACTAGGATTCATTGTTAGTGATCAAGTTGTTGAACATCATGCATCTTAGACATAGGGGGCATGAAGGTACACGATGCACCCATTTGTAGTGCTATGGTCCTTATCCACTTTTCCCAACTCATTGGCCAGATGAGAGGTACTTCATAAGAGTCCCAGACTGCAAGGGTAGGATGTATGTTGGGGCATCCATAGGAGAAGGTGAACCACTCATTCTGCTCATATGCCATAGGAGAAGGTGAACCACTCATATGATGTATATATCATTAGCTAATATACAATCATGCAACATCAAGAGTGATCCAAAATGGATTTTGGTAGAATCCTAAGTCTAAGTGTTCCTCATTGAGGAAAATGGAAGTCCAAGGAAGTTCCTGGAACTAGCCCCATTGCAGAGATCGTCCTGTTCTGAATCTGCTGCAACTTGAATGGGAAAAAATGGACTTAGGATGCAAAAGTTATCTCTCCAAGAAGATGCCCCTTGTTCCTTACAAAAAGAGGCAAAATCCTTTAAAAATGGCCTAAAAGGCTTTATGAAGAAAAAAAATGCATCGGAGGTCCTTGGAGGCAGACATGTAATAGGACCGAGCCGATGCGATGGTGTGATCGCCGAAATTGGCGGATCGACATCCGCGGTGGCATGGGGCTTGAGGCGGGACCCCACGCCGAGCGATATTGCGATTGCTGAAATCGGCGGATCGCAATTGGCGATGGCACGAGGAAGAGGCGGGACCCCAGGCCAAGCGATATTGCGATCGCCGAAATCGGCGGATCGCAATCAGCGATGCCCCGAGGCAGAGGCAAGACCCCGGTCCAAGCGATATCATGATTGCCGATATCGGTGTCGGTGGATCGCATCGGCATAGGCCACGCCATGTGACTTACCTCGGGTCCATGTGATATATGCGATGTAATGAAAACGAACCTGAAAGGGTTTTGTAAATGCCAATATAAAATATTTCAAGTCTGTCAAAAAAAGCCATTTTACGGGATTTTTCAATATTTTAATGTATTTTTAAAAATACCAAAGGGAAACCATGAAACATGGGCATTGCGACTTGCGATAGTGATTTCAGGTGGACCCAATAGAAATATAAGGTGGAATTCAGGATATTTGAAGTCTGATAAACGACAAAGTGACGAGTTTTCCTGTGTTTTAGCGTATTTCTTTGTGTAAACAGAGAACACTATTCTTGGGGATTTCAAATGCCCGAAGGTCCCTTCCGTTGCAAAACAGGTGGCTGCCATACCTTGGGACATTAGCAATGATTGTTAAACGCTCTAGAAGGAAGATGAAGGGACAACGACTGGGAGACAGAGAGCCCGAGAGCTGAAATAAATAGACAAGCGCCAATAGGCTTAAAAGCCGTTCCATGCCAGAGATAGGGGTTTTTTTTGCTGAGTTTGAGAGCATGATTGAGAGGCATAAGCAGGCAGCGCAATGAGATGAAGGGGCGAGAAAGCCCGAAAGTGCGATTAACAGCCAGCAAATCTACAGGAAGGTTGCTGGAAGGTTGCCGAGGATCGCTTGGAGGTCAAGCGGATCACAGAGGCATGCAGAGGCTAAGAAAGAGAGCTCAAGATAGCCAAAGCTGAAGAGCCAGAGACAGCGTGCGAGCCTAAGAGCCAAAGCTAGAGAAAGAAGGCCGAGAGCTTCAAAGCTGGAGATCGTATGGAATTCTAGACCCATTGTTTCTGTGTAAACCGTGGAGTTGAGCCAGAAAGCTTGTAAAAAGATTGCTGCCATAATCCCAGAGAGCTTAGTCAAGTTGACTAGAGCTCAAGGAGATGTAGCCCAAGAGTTTTGGGTGAACTCCATATTAAATCGTTGTTTTGTGTGTTTTGTTTTATTGCTGCATTATTTACTATTATATATATATATATATATATATATATATATGTATCAGCATAAATAACAGAATATTAAAAGCACATAAATAGTTCTAAAATAGGCATAAGCATACAACTTATTTTCAAGCACATTTTTAATTCCGCATTGGTTAATCAATAAGATTTGGGAATATTTAAGCTTTAGAAGTGGGATAGGTTCTTGTAAGTTAGACAAGAAGCCTAACTGCCCCATTTTTAGATCAGGTGGTATCAGAGCCAAGTTCAGTTAACCCCACCTTCAAAAAAGGTATTATCAGAATGCTTGATTGACAAAGCAAAGACTGCTTGTCTGAAAGGTATGTAAACAACAAGACGCTGATTGTATGCTTGGCTTGCATACTAACTATTTTCTGAGTTTGCAGAGGTGAAGGGAAAGTTGTTGCTAGCTTAGTCTAGGAACGACAAATAGAAAGAAGGGCTGATGGATCTCTTCTATCCCAAAGGACCTCAAGGCAATCCTTGGAGCACAAGAGGTTTGTTGCAAGAGGTTGCTTAAATAAGCTCTATATTAATCTTGTTTGAAGTTCTTTGTTCATTGGTATAATGACAACTTCTACAAGTGAATCCTCAAATTCCTCCTTCATCACAAGACTCTATGATGGAGACTTGAAGCAAGACATGTTCATCATGATGGACAAGGTGAAAGAAATGTATGAGGATGGAAGGAAGAGCAACATACTTAGAGAGCAGCTGAATTCCATGAAGGAAGAGAAGCAGATGCTTTCTGACAGACTGCAAGAAATGGAGAGGCAACTTCATATTGCAAATATGAACCTGAAGAGGATGCATGAGTTGGAGTCACAACTCTTTGTTGCCCAAGAATCTTTAGTCAAGTATCAGCTGGAAGAAGAGGTAAACCATTCCATTTTGTCTTCAAATTCTTCTAAGAATGCTTATATTGGTTCTTTTGAAAAACATACTAGAGGCATAGGTTCCAAGCTAATGTCCAAGATGGGCTATGAAGGAAAGGGCTTGGGAAAGCATGCACAAGGTATTGTTGAACCAATAATGGTTGAGGAAAGGCCTAAGTATTTGGGTCTTGGTTATGGACAGTCTTATGGAGAGAGTTCCAAAGCTGCCATGAAGGCCATTGAAACAACTCCAAGAAGGGGTTGCATTGCAGAGTGTGAAGATTGTGTTCAGGAG